>PVJS01041493.1:0-17934 GCA_004027185.1 Glis glis
CTTAGGTAAGGCGTTTGGCGCTTTTTACTTTCCTCTGTTTTGTCTTCTGGCTCTGATTCCGTCGCGTTTCAAACTTTTCGTTGTTTATTTTAAGTTTGTGTTGCTTTTCATCTGTGGAGAGGTTGCTTTCACAGTGAATGAGGTGTGCGTCTCAGAGAGATCATAGCGTGGTGTCTCCCTTGGACGCCATCTTGGATCCCGTTTCCACCCCTAGCCCTTTTTATCTTTTGTTTTTGAAACAGGGTCTCACTAGGTTGCTGAGAGTCTTGCTATGTTGCTGAGGCTGACCTTGAACCTGTGATCCTCCTATCTCAGCCTCCCAAGTACTAGGATTACAGGTGTGTGCCACCACGCCTGGCTCTATACTTTTTTAAGACAAGGGGTGGGGCCCTTGCTCTGCACCAGACAATCCGCTGCCTGTCCACTAAAAGCATCCTGCTTTCCTTGCAAAACAGGTTTCCCCTGGGTTCCTCTGATGTCATCTTACTCGCAAACATGCTTGGTACCCTTTTGCCTTCTGTGATTTTTCACACAGAATCATTTTCATGCCAGAGCTTTTTAACTTAGTCCTGGAAACTGAGGCACGGAGCAGGCCAATCGGGACAGGAGCAGCTCTGGAGGCACGCATCTGTGGACCCTGCGTCTGCAGCACCACCCCCTTCCCTCCCCACACAGCAGCCATAGCGAGCATGAGGTGAGAGGCGTGGACCAGGCTCTGGTTGTGGCTGGAGGCGCCGGGACGGGACACGTGACAGACCCTTCCAGCGCTAATATTCTCCGATTTTTAAATTCACTCTTACACCGACTACCTGTGACTTTCCAGAGATGATCTAAGACTCAAGCCAGATGCAAGTTACCACTAGAAAAAAAGTACTCAAGTGTCCCTCTTTGGCGGAAGCCTCCAAATAGCAATCTTATTTACTGCTTTTTTTTGGCACTAGGGATTAAACCCAGGGGCATTCTACCTCTAAACTACACCCCCAGCCATTTTTATTTTGAAACAAGATCTTGCTAAATTCCTGAGGGTCTCACTTAGTTGCTGAGGCTGACCTCAAACCTGCGATCCTCCTGTCTCAGCCTCCCAAGTGCTGGGATTACAGGCATGCATCGCCTCGCTGGGCACCAAATAGCCATCTTGATCACAGATATTTTGGCATTTTTATCTGATGTCAGAAAGAGCCTGAATTTACTTATTATAATATGCTTATTATATCACAGGCGTTGCTGTACACACCTCAGGCATATTAAATAACTTAATCTTCACAGTGACCCAACGGGGGGGCACTACTATTCTTCCTATTTTACAAGTGAAAAGATGGAGGCACAGAGAACCTCAGTGACTTGCCTTCAGCCCTACATTAGTAAATGGGAACCCACCCCGTAGAATCTGTGCTGTGCCAAATCCCCCCCAACTATGGACACACCTCAGCCCTTCTCCTCTCTGGGAGGGGGATGCATCACAGAGGGATCCAGTATCCGTGGGGAACATTCGGCGCCTGCAGTGCAAGGGACGAGGCATTCCTCATGAGGAAGGGTTGTACAGGCACTTTGGGAAAGGCGGGGTAGCTGGTTTGGGCTGAAGGCTGCTTTCCCCAGGGCTCCCTGGCAGCTCCGAGGGAGGCAGGTCTCACCTGGATCATTTTCATGGTGTTCATCCACTGGGAGAGGGCTCTCTTGGCAGAGAGGCCTTGCACGCCCTTGTATACCACATCCAGCTGCGGGTGAATGGCGCACACGCCATCCAGCGTTTTCGTGAACTGCTCAGTTACCAGCACATTCTGCAGCAGGGAGAGAGGGATGGGTGGCCAGGGTGCTGCCATTGCGCCATCTCCCTGCCCAGCCAGGGGCCGCCCTTCCACCCAAGCCAGAGTCGGGAACTTCCGTCTTTTCTGGTTGGTTCTGCAGTACTGCTCCGTGATTGGGATGGTTCTGGTGTTTTAGAGATTGGGATTTTTTTTTTTTTTGTACTGGGGATTGAACCCAGGGATGCTCTACCTCTGAGCTACACCCCCAGTCCTCCCTTTTTTAAAAATTTGAAACAGGGTCTCACTAATTTACCAAGCACTGGACTCAAACATGCTGTCCTCATGTCTCAGCCTCTCAAGTACTGCGATCGTAGGTGTGCACCACAGTACCTAGTTTTGTGATATGACTTGTATATATTTTCCCTCTCACCTCCCTCCCTTCTTCTCTCCCTCCTTCCCTCCCTTCCTTTCTTTTTTTTCTGTGTGTGGTACTGGGGATTGAACCCTAAAGTAGTCTACCTCTGAGCTACACCTCCAGCTCTATTTTATTTTTCATTTTGAAACAGGGTCTCAGTCACACATGGTGGCGCACGCTTGTAATCCTAGTACTTGGGAGGCTGAGACAGGAAGATCTGGGTTCACTGCTAGCCTCAGTTACTTAGTGAGGCCCTCTGCAACTTAGTGAGACCCTGTTTCAAAATAAAGAATAATAGAACCAAGATGGTGGGATAGTGAAAGGCAGTGTCTCACCTGCGCTCTGAGAGTCGGAGCTCAGCGGGCGGGAAGACTGCTTCCTGACAAGAAAACAAGGGCAGCCAAAACTCAACAAAACAATGGGAGCCAAAGTGCAGTGGAATGCGAGGCAGTGGAAAGAGCAGAGGGCGGTAGGGAGTTCAAAGCATTTCACCTGGTAAGCAGAGAGCGGAGACAAAGGCGCCATCTTGGCTGAGCCACGCCAGCACTGCAGCTCCCGGAATCCTCCAGGAAAGAAACAGCTGATTCTTGTGAAACCAGCGATGATAGTCCACCATCGAAAGCAGTCGACATCGGACTATGATGAAATCCAAGTTGAACCAGATCCACAGAACACAGGTGAGTGAGATAAAGGGAGGAAGCATGTTACTGGTACTCCGAAACTCAGAACTTGGTTGGTGGGAGGACTGCCTCTTAACAAGAAAAGTAGAGAGGGGAGGAGGGCTGCGGGGCTGGGGTGTTAGCTTCATCCCAGCTCGGAGCCCACAAAGAGGACAAGGAGGAAGGCGCTGCTGTGGCCATGGCCGCAGAGCTCTGGGCGCTGGCTGCCACTGGGCCTGGCATGGAGGCAGCTCACCGCTCCCCAGCACCCTCTCCTGCCCACACCTTGGTGCCCAGAGGTCTTTCAGCCATTTTTAAAAATATATTTGGGCGGGGTCCACGTGACCAGTGGGCCCGCAGCCTGAGAGCTGTGCACAGATGCAGTGGGGCCCGGCAATTGGCCCCACACCGGGACACCCCTGGCTCCAGCAGATGGTGACTGTGGCCATCTGGTGCTCCTGCAGGAAGAGGTGTCCCAGCTCCAGGAAGCAGATGAAAGAGATGTTGGCCAAGGACCTGGAGGAGTCACAGGGCAGCAAGGCAGCTGAAGTCCTCTCGGCCATGGAGCTCAGGGTCCAGTTGGCACAGAAGGAGCAGGAGCTGGCCAGAGCCAAAGAGGCCTTACAGGGGAGAACCAAGATGGTGGGAAAGAGAGAGGCAGCGTGTTGCTGGTGCTCCAAGAGTCAGAGCCCGGCCGGCGGGAAGACTGCTTCCTGACAAGAAAAGCAGAACAGCCAAAACTCAACAAAACATTGAGAACCAAAGTGCAGAGGATTGTGAGTCAGTGGAAGGAGTGGAGGGAGGTAGGGAGCTCAAGCCATT
The DNA here is from genome assembly GCA_004027185.1 of Glis glis. NCBI lineage: Eukaryota > Metazoa > Chordata > Mammalia > Rodentia > Gliridae > Glis > Glis glis. The sequence goes on from PVJS01041493.1 coordinate 3,642, forward strand.
TCACCTGTTAAGTGGAGAGCAGAGACAAAGGTACCATCTTGGCTGAGCCACGCCAACACCATGGCTCCCGGAATCCTCCAGCAAAGAAACAGCTGATTCTTGTGAAACCAGCAATTATAGCCCACCATCGAAAGCAGTCAACATTGGACCATGATGAAGCCTAAGTTGAACCAGATCCACACCTACAATGGTGGCGACTGCAAAGGGTGGGACGCGAACCTCAGCCCCACAAAGAAAGTGGCATGGAGAGACATAGATGAGGCAGCCAGGCACAGGAGCACCCCAACACTGAGGAAACGAGCGGGTAAAACATGGCCACCCTGGAGTAGCCTAGCACTGGCGCAGAACACTACAGCACAGAGGACCTGGATGAATACAGCATAGCCCCCTGGAGCAGTTCAGCAATGAGAATATGGGCCAGCCTACACCACAACTCCCAGAGACCAACAGCAAAGAGACAGCAGACCCTTGTGAAACCAGCCACTATAGACCATCATTGAAACCAATAAACTCTGGAACATGATGAAGCCCAAGTCAATCCAGACCCGCACCTACAATGACGACGGTTTCAAGGGGTGGGCCGTGAGCCTCTGCCCCCACAATGAGTGTGATGAGGAGAGACAAAGAAGAGGTGACCATACACAGGAGCAGCCCAACTCTGAGAACATGAACCGGCAAGCCATGGCCCCCCATGAGCAGCCCAACACTGTCCTGGAACACCCCAGAACTGAGGACATAGGTAGATGAGACATGGCCCCCTCCCCAGCGACCCAGCACAGAGAACACAGGTGGGTCAGCCCCCAGCCCTGCCTCCAGAGACCCCCCTTGCACTGGGGAGGTGAGGCGGGCAAACCTTTGGCCCCATCCCCGGAGACCACTGGCATTGGGGAATTGGGGTGGGTGAGCCCTCAGGCCCGTCCCTGGAGACCCCCCAGCACTGGGGACAAGAGGCGGGTGAGCCCTCAGTCCCACCCCTGGAGAACCCCGGCACTGGGGACACAGGGCAGGCGAGCCCTTGGCCCCATGCCCAGAGAACCCCTCCTCCTGGCACTGGGAACATGGGGTGGGTGAGCCCTTGGAGCTGGGGATGCGGGGCGGGTGAGTCCTTGGCCCCACTCCCAGAGACCCCCTTGCTCTGTGGACACGAGGCGGGTGAGTCCTTGGCCCTTCCCCAGAGACCCCCTGGCACTGTGGACACGGGGCGGGCAAGCCCTTGGCCCCACCCCTGGAGAACCCCTCACTCTGGCACTGGGGACGCTGGACAGGTGAGCCCTCGGCCCTGCCCCCAGAGAACTCGTCCCCCTGGTGCTGGGGACACGGGGCGGGAGAGCCCTTGGCCTCACCCCCAGAGAACCCCAGCACTGGGGACATGGGGTGGGTGAGCCTTCGGCCCCTCCCTGAGAACCCCTCCCCCCCGTGCTGTGAACGCAGGGCGGGCGAGCCCTTGGCCCCGCCCTCAGAGAACACTTCCTCCAGGCACTGGGGACGGGTGAGCCCTTGGCCCAGGCCCCGGAGATTTCCTGGTGCTGGGGACACGGGGCGGGTGAGCCCTCAACCCCACCCCCAGAGAACCCCTCCCCCCAGTACTGAGGACGCAGGGCAGGTGAACCCTTGGCCCCATCCCCGGAGACCCCCTGGCACTGGGGAAGTGGGGCTGGCGAGCCCTTGGCCCCTCCCCTGGAGAACCCCTTACCCTGGCACTGGGGAGGTGGGGTGGGTGAGTTCTCGACCCTGCCCCGAGAGACACCCCCCCTGCACTGGGGACGCAGGGTGGGTGAGCCCTTGGCCCCGCACCTGGAGAAGCCCTCCCCCTGGTGCTGGGGCCACGGAGCCGGTGAGCCCTTGGTTCCCCCCATAGACGCCCCCCCCCCGGGGGCACTGGGGATGTGGGGCGGGAGAGCCCTTGGCCCTGCTCCCAGAGAACTCCTCTCCCTGGCATTGGAGACGCGGGGTGGGCGAGCCCCTGGCCCCACCCCCGGAGACCTCCCAGTTCTAGGGATGCGGGGCGGGTGAGCCCTTGGTTCCCTCCGTAGATGCCTCCCGCACCGGTGCTGGGGATGTGGGGCGGGAGAGCCCTTGGCCCTGCTCCCAGAGAACTCCTCCCCCCCCCCCGGCACTGGAGACGTGGGGTGGGCGAGCCCCCGGCCCCACCCCTGGAGACCTCTCAGTGCTAGGGACGTGGGATGGGTGAGCCCTTGGCCCCGCCCCCGGAGAACCCCTCACCCCGGCACTGGGGATGGGGGCGGGAGAGTCCCCAACCCTGCCCCAGAGTACCCCAGTGCTGAGGTCAGGGGAGGATGAACCACCACCCTGCACAGGAGGGACCACAGACAAAGAGAGAAAACCTCAGATGATCAAAGAAGGCGAACTAACTGGGGGAGAAGGGAGGGAAGGAGAGGGAAACAAACTGGAACATAGGATAGCCTTACACAAAAATATCAAAGTCAACTACTATGCTGAAAACAGGAAGGAGGGAGGGAGAGGCGGGGGGGAGGCAGTGGGGGTGGGAATTGGGGAGGGCTAATTGACCGATGAGTGCATGTATACGTCAACCACCCTGAAATCCTTCAAGATGTATGATTGTAATGCACTAATAAAATACCCCCCAAAAAACAAAATAAAGAATAAAAAATAGGGCTGGGGGTGTAGGTCGGAGGTAAAATGCCCCTGGGTTCAGTACTGCAAAAAAAAAAATAAGAAAGAAAGAAACAGGGTCTCACTAAGTTGCAGAGGGCCTCACTAAGTTGCTGAGGTTGGCTGTGTGAATCTACGATCTGCTGTCTCAGCCTTCCAAATCCTGGGATTACAGGGCCGTGCCACCATGTCCAATTTCTATGTGATTTTTTTTTGTGTGTGTGTGTGTGTATGTGTGGTACTGGGAATTGAACCCAGAGGCATTCTACCTCCGAACTATACCCCCAGACCAATTTTATTTCTTATTTGGAAACGGGATCTCACTAGGTTGCTGAGAGTCTCACTACATTGCTGAGGCTGTCCTCGAACCTGCGATCCTCCTGTCTCAGACTCCCAAGTGCTAGGATTACAAGTGTGTGCCACCACCCCCAGCTTCTATGTGATTTTGATCAGACGTTTTCATTGAGCGCTGGTGGCTTGTCACATGCTGCTAGCTCAGCCCTGCTCTCAGATAGCAAGTGTGAGTGCCTGCATTTGAAGGACAGGACACAACTCAGAGTTGAGACACTGACCCTTAAATAGTTATACTGAGATGTCCATGCCTACATACATATTGTTCTTCAGAGTGGGTGCCCTGGAAGGCACCCTGTCATGGCTCAAAACAAATCGGGAACTCCACTTTTGGAAGTGCCCTCAGAGTCAGTGTATAGGCTACAAGGGAAAAAATGGTGTTTGATCAAACCTGGGCTCCATCAGTATGATTGACCTGCGTCATTCCTCACTTGTGGTTCTGAGAACTTTTTGCCTCTTTAAAGAGTTAGACTCATGCTTAAGGGCTGAAGATGTTGTAGTTATTCTGGAGAAAGTCCTGGGAGAGTGTGCAACACGGGAATCCCAGCACCACCTAGAGCTATGTTGAGAAGTTGACGGGAGGGAGGAAAGGCCACGCTGTGGTTTGGCTGTGCTTTGTCCCCGAGGGTTGGTGTTGGTCCCCAGGGTGGTGAGGTGAGAGGTGGTGGGACCTTTCAGATGTGGAGCCTTGTGCAAGGTGGTTGGGTCATTTGGCGCACTGCCCTCGGAAAAATTGCTATAGTTCATGTGGGATTTAGTTCCCACAAGAGGGAGTTATTAAAGCCGGGTATGGTGGCGCACGCCTGTAATCCCAGTACTTGGGAGGTTGAGACAGAAGGATCATAGGTTCTAGGTCAGCCTCAGCAACTTAGAGAGGCTCTCAGCAACTTAGTGAGACCCTGTTTCAAAATAAAAACTAAAATAGGGCTGGGGATATAGCTCAGAGGTAGAATGCCCCCTTTTTCAATCTCCACTGCCACACACACACACACAAAGAGCAAGGCCAGCCCCTCCTGGGGTTCTGGGTCCCTCTCACAGGCACTCCCATGGTAATGCCAGGAGGTGATGCAGCTAGCGGGCCCTCGCCAGAGCCGGGTCATGCTGTTGGAATGTTCAGCATCTGATTGTGACCTAAATAAACCTCTTTTAGTGGGGATTGAACCCATGGCCTCCCACATGCTAGGCAAGTGCTCTACCATTGAGCTACACCCCCAGTCCTTTTTATTTTTAAATCTTGAGACAGAGTCTCACTAAGTTGCCCAGGCTGGCCTTGAACTTGCAGTTCCCCTGAATCAGCCTCCCAAGTTTCTGGGATAACTGTGTCCAACTAGGATTGGTGTCACCCAGGACAGAATGAGCATGGTAACTGGCTTGCGCCCTGGTGTAAGTGACTACCATTTGACCACTTACAGAAATGTCCAGATCTACCATCTTGGACTTGGGGTTCCTCTTGATGGCCAGGATAAGTGAAACAGCCCCATCCAAAGTTATAGGGTTCAGGAAAAGCTGAGGAAGGAAGGGAAAGACAGGAGTCTGGGTCAGGACAGTCTGGCTCCGAGCACGACCCACACTTCTTCCCACCAAACCTCAACCTCTGTCTTCCGCTCAGACTTCTCTGTAAGTACCCTGTCCATCTGTCTGTCCACCCATCTGCCCACCTGTCCACCTCGCTGCCCATCCATCCATCCATCCATCCATCCACCCACAAATGTTTATTGGAGGCTGCCACGTACCAGCCACTGGGCCAAGCGCCGAGGGATGCCCAGGCAGGCGTGGTGTGGTTTCTGCCCTTGGGTAACTTAACACCCTAGCTGGGGAGACAGGCAAACAAACAGGCAGCTCAGACATGTGCTGACAGCTGTGACGGAGGGACACGCACACTGCAGGCGGAGGCAAGGTGCATGCAGCACGGCGGGGGGGGGGTCGCATAAGCTGAGCCTTGCTGGACTAATGGGGACTGGTGGGGTCTGAAGAAGGCAGGAGCAGGACCAGAGGAGGGAAAAAGAGGCAAAGGTGCAAAGGTGCAGCTTGGGGTGTGCACATGTTCTGCAGGCAGGAGCCGAGAAGATGAGGCCCCAGAGCAGGAAAAGGCCACATCGCTGAGGACCTTGTGGGCTGCCTAAGGAATCAGGACATCATCTCAGTGGTGCAGAGAGCCACTGAAGTAGGGGTAGAGGTCAAGAGCATGAACCTGGTGCCTCCCCACCAGCTGCCTGGCCTTGTGTTTAATTCCCTGACCACTTTGTGCCTGTCCCCAAGATGGAGCTGCTCTCATGATTCAGCATGACAAGCTAGGCAAAGCATTCACAAGAGCGCCTGGTACGTAGTAGCAGTCAGCGAATGGTAGTTATTATTATTGACGGCTTCATGTGGTGGTTTCACGAAGAGGGAGGCTCACCGTCTTATTGAGTATTTATTATGTGTCTCCCAGGCTCTGATGTACTTCAGTGAGAAAATACTGACTCGAGCCCCACCCTCCTGAGCTTAGCATTTAGCCTTTGTGGGACTCATTTCCAAAGGGGTATTTCTTAGTTTCCCAAGAGTAGGGAAAGGGGGATAGGGGCTGGATGAAGAGAACAATAGATCCTTCCTGTGGCAAAGTCTATGCGACCAAACTAAGAGTTTTGTTTTCTATTTTTCTCTTTTAAAACATTTATTTTATTAGTGCATTGCAATCATACATCTTGAAGGATTTCAGGGTGGTTGACGTATACATGCACTTATCAGTCAATTAGCCCTCCCCTAATTCCCACCCCCCTGCCTCCCCTCTCCCTCTTTCCCGTTTTCAGCATAGTAGTTGACTTTGATATCTTTGTGTATGTCCATCCTGTGCACCAGTTTGTTTCCTTCTCCTGTCTTCCCCAGTTAGTTCGCCTTCTTCGCTCATCTGAGGTTTTCTCTCTTTGTCTGTGGTCCCTCCTGTGCGGGGTTGTGGCTCATCCTCCTGTGACCTCAGCACTGGGGTACTCCAGGGTGGGGCCGGGGGCTTGCCCGCCCTGTGTCCCCAGCGCTGGGGTAAGGGGTTCTCTGGGGGCGGGGCTGAGTGCTTGCCCGCCTGGCATCCTCAGCACCAGGGGGGGTCTCTGGGGGTGGGGCCCAGGGCTCACCCGTCCCACGTCTCAGCGCCAGGGGGGGTCTCCGGGGGCAGGGCTCACCCGCCCTGCATCCCCAGTGCTGGGGGGGGGGGTTCTCTGGGGGCGGGGCCGAGGGCTCACCCGCCCACATCCCCATCACTGGGGGGGGGTCCTGGGGGTGGGGCCCAGGGCTCACCCGCCCCATGTCCCCAGTGCCTGAGTTCTCCAGGGGCGGGGCTGAGGGCTTGCCTGCCCCGTGTCCCCAACCTGGGGGGGTCTCCCGGGGTGGGGCTGAGGGCTCACCTGCCTCACGTCCCCAGCACCAGGGGCTCCGGGTGCGGGGCCTAGGGTTCACCCGCCCTGGGTCCCCTGTGTGGGGGGTCCCCGGGGGCAGGGCCAGGGGCTGACCCACCTGTGTTCTCAGTGCTAGGCTTCTGGGGAGGGAGCCATGTCTCATCTTCCTATGTCTTCAGTTCCGGGGTGTTCCAGGATGGTGTTGGGCTGCTCATGGGGGGGCCGTAGCTCACTGGCTCGTGTTCTCAGAGTTGGGCTGCTCCTATGGCCACCTCTTCTTTGTCTCTCCTCATCGCACTTGTGGGAACAGAGGCTCAAGGCCCACCCCTTGCGGGTCTGGATTGACTTGGGCTTCATCATGTTCCAGAGTTGATTGGTTTCAATGGTGGTCTATAGTGGCTGGTTTCACAAGGATCAGCTGTCTGTTTGCTGTTGGTCTCTGGGAGTCGTGGTGTAGGTGTGGCCCCACATAGAAGGCGCCTTCGCCTCCGCTTTCCATGTACCAGGTGAAATGTGTGGAGTTCTGTTTAGCCGCCGGCCCCTCCCCGCTCTGTCTGATGCCTCGCACTCCGCTGCTCTTCAGCTCTCTTTGTTTTGTTGAGTTTTGTCTGCCCCACTTTTCTTGTTAAGAAGCAGTCTTCTCGCCGGCCAATTTCCGAGTTTTGGAGTGCCGGCGACACGCTGCCTCCCTTTATCTCACTCACCCGTGTTCTCATTGCTGGGCAGTTCCGGGGGGCCATGCCATGTCCATCCATGTCCTCAGTGCTGGGGTGTTCTGCACCGGTGCTAGGCTACTCCAGGGGGGCCGTGTTTCACCCGCGCGTTTTCTCAGTGTTGGGCTCCTCCTGTGCCTGGCCGCCTCATCTGTGTTTCTCCGCATTACTTTCTTTGCAGGTGCTGAGGCTCGCGTCCCGCCCTTTGTAGTCGTCGCTGTTGTAAGTGTGGATCTGGTTCAACTTAGGCTTCATCATGGTCCGATGTCGACTGCTTTCGATGGTGGACTGTAATCGCTGGTTTCACAAGAATCAACTGTTTCTTTGCTGGAGGATTCCGGGGGCCAAGTGCTGGCGTGGCTCAGCCAAGATGGTGCCTTTGTCTCCGCTTACCAGGTGAAATGCTTTGAACTCCCTACTGCTCCCTGCTCCTTCCACTACCTTGCATTCTGCTACACTTTGGTTCTCATTGTTTTGTTGAGTTTTGGCTGCCCTTTCTTTTCAAGATGCAGTCTTCCCACCGGCCGAGCTCTGACTCTCGGAGCGCCGGCAACACACTGCCTCTAGCTATCCCACCATCTTAGTTCTCCCTTTTAAAACTTTTTTTTTTTTGCAGTACCGGGAATTGAACGCAGGGGCGTTTTACCTCCGCGCTATGCCCCCGGCCCTATTTTTTATACTTTATTTTGAAACCGGGTCTCACGAAGTTGCGGAGGGCCTCACTAAGGAGAGAAAAAGAGAGAGGGAGAGAGAGACAGGGAGAGAGAGAGAGAGAACTGAGGTTGGCCGTGAACCCGGATCCTCCGGTCTCCGCCTCCCAAAGTACTGGGATTACAAGCGTGCGCCACCACGCCCGGCTAAAACCTTTTCAAAAATTAAAATGTATTTACTACTGGGCATGGTGGTACATGCTTGTAATCCCAGCACTCGGGAGGCTGAGATAGGAGGATCGCAGGTTCGTGGCCAGCCTCAGCTACTTAGTGAGGCCCTCTTCAACTTAGTGAGACCCTGTTTCAAAATAAAGAATAAAAAATAGGGTTGGGGGTGTAGCTCAGAGGTAGAATGCCCTTGGGTTCAATCCCCAGTGACACACACACACACAATATATATATATATATATATGTATATATATATATATATATATATCATTGGGTCAATATGAATAAATTAGAAAAGAAGTAGAAAAATGTTTGTTTGTTTGTTTATTTATTTATTTATTTATTTATGTAGTGGAGATTGAACCCAGGAGCATTCTACCTCTGAGCTACACCCCAGCCCTTATTTTTTGTTTTGAAATAGGGTCTTGCTAAATTGCTGAGTCTTGCCTGGAACCTGTGACCCTCCTGTCTCAGCCTCCCAAGTACTGGGATTATAGGCATATACCACCAAAAGCTTGGCTTGAAAAAAAAGTTTGTTTTTTTTTTTTGGTGCTGAGGATTAAACCCAAGGCCTTTCTACCTGAGTTACACCCCAGCCCTATTTTTTATTCTTTATTTTAAAACAAGGTCTCACTAAGTTGTGGAGGGCCTCACTAAGTTGCTGAGGCTGGCCTTGTACCTGTGATCCTCCTGTCTCAGCCTCCCAAGTACAGGGATTACAAGCGTGCGCCACAAAGCCGGCAAAAAAAAAAAAAAAGTTTTAAATCACCTGTATCCCACTAACCAGAGACAACAACTCTGTTACCATTTTGCTGATGCAACTTCTTAAGTCTTTTAAAATTCATGTTCTTGGCATTCTCTTGGCTTAATGGGACACTGAGGCTGTATCTCTTCCAGCCCAGGCCAGCCTCTCTGAGTAATGCCCACTTCACCAGCGGCTGGGACTTCTAGTTTTCCTGGTCACTAGATGGCCAGCTGGTCCCATATGCAGTCACCACGTTCCCTCTGCAGGCAGAATCTAGTTTCCTACTGGGCACGGTGGTCAGTATTCCCAGCTACTCAGGAGGCTGAGACAGGATGATTGTAAATTCAAGGCCAGTCTGGGCGACTTAGCGAAACTCTGTCTCAAAATAAAAAGCAAAAAAGGTTGGGGATGTAGCTTGGTGGTAGAACACCTCTGGGTTCCATCCCCAGTACTGTTAAAAAAAAAAAAATCTAAGGCTGGGCGTAGTGGCGCACGCTTGTAATCACAGTACTTGGGAGGTGGAGACCGGAGGATCCAGCTTCGCGGCCAGCCTCAGTTACTTAGTGAGGCCCTCTGCAACTTCGTGAGACCCGGTTTCAATAAAAGGTAAAAAATAGGGCTGGGGGTGTAGCTTGGAGGTAGAACGCCCCTGGGTTCAATCCCCGGTACTGCAAAAAAAAAAAAAATAGGGCCGGGGGTGTATCTCGGAGGTAGAATGCCCCTGGGTTCAATCCCTGGTACCGCAAAAAAAAAAAAAAAAAAAAAAAAATCTAGCTTCCTCTTGTCCCCTTACTAGCTTCAGGTTGTTGTCTTCTCAGAAGGCAGGCTTATCCTTACTGTTCTCACGCTCCTATTCTTCCACTAGGGCTGCCATATCTGTAGTCTCCCTAACCAACCCTCCTCCTCCTCCTCTGCCTCCTCCTCTTTGCAGCACTGGGGATTGAACCAAGGGGCCCTCCACCACTGAGCTACAACCCCAGCCCTACTTATTTTTTATTTTGAGACGGTGTCTTGCTAAGTTATTGAGGCTGATACTCCTTCCTTAGCTGCTGGACTCACTGGGATTATAGGCATGGGCCCCATGCCTGTCCCTCCCACCCCTCGCCTTGAGCAAGCAAGGTGGAGTTGCAGTGGAGAGCCAGGGTGAGCTGGCTGTCCTCTGCCTCTTGCTATTCCTGTGGCCTGAGCCAGCTGTGCAGCCTGAGTTTGCTCATCTGACAAGTGGAGCTGACCGAGCCCACGTTGTCAGGCTGGGCTGTGAGCGACAAAGCAAATTACCCTATAGGGATGTGGCTTATGGTAAGAGCTCCAGAGAGGGGATCTATTAACAGACACCCCCCCTCTTTAATTCATCCATTCTCAAATTGCCCAGCAGAGTCTATGTTATAAATTAGTATCTATAAAAGCTGGGCGTGGTGGCTCATGCTTAGAATCCTAGTACTTTGGAGGTTGGGACAGAAGGATCACAGGTTTGAGGACAGCCTCAGCAAGGAGACTCTCATCAACCTAGTGAGACCCTGTTTAAAAAAAAAAGAATAAAATAGATCTGGGGGTGTAGCTTGGAGGGAGAATGCCCCTTGATTCAATCCCTAGTACCAAAAAAATTAGTATTTACAAGTAAATTAATTTAAAATGAAATAGGAATTCACTCATCCATTCACTTAATGCATATTCGTCGAGCATCTACTATACACCCAGCACTATGCTGGGCTTGAGGGGTATGATAATGGACAAAGCCAAACACAGATTTGTTATTATGAAGCTTCCCACAAGTGGGGTGACAGATGATCAAACAGTCACTTAAGGGAAAGTGTAATTACAAACAGCAGCGAGTAGCCTGGTGCATTGGCTCATGCCTATAATCCCAGTACTTGGGAGGCTGAGACAGGAGACTCACAGGTTTGGGGTCAGCCTTGGCAACTTAGTGAGACCCTCAGCAACATAACAAGACCCTGTTTCAAAATGAAAAAATATAAAGGGCTGGGGGTGTAGGTTGGAGGTAGAATGCCTCTGGGTTCAACATCCAGTACTAAAAAGAAAAAAGAAAAAGGGTAGCTAGTTCTTCAGGAAGAAGCGAGCGGGGTTCTCTGTGGAATTGCTGCATGCGCTGTAGAAATTAGAGCTAGTGAGGGGAATGGCCAATACCTGTGGTAGGAAGAAGGGAGAGACCAGGAGGTCTTGAGAGCAGGGGAGAACATGGGGGAAACTGAGGCTGGAGAGGCACACGGGGACTGGAGACCTGGATTTGAGCATGAAGTCATGAAGAGTCTGAGCTGGAAGACAGCACATTGAGGGGTGGAGTGGAGAATGGAGTCAGATTCGTGTTCACAAAGCACACACTAAACTGGGTGTGGTGGCGCACGCTTGCAATCCCAGTACTTGGGAGGCTGAGACCGGAGGATCCGGGTTTGTGGCCAGCCTCAGCTACTTAGTGAGGCCCTCTGCAACTTAGTGGGACCCTTTTTCAAAATAAAGAATAAAGGCTGGGCGTGGTGGCGCACACTTGTAATCCCAGTACTTGGGAGGCGGAGACCAGAGGATCCGGGTTCGCGGCCAGCCTCAGCTACTTAGTGAGGCCCTCCACAACCTCGTGAGACCCGGTTTCAAAATAAAGGATAAAAATAGGGCCGGGGGTGTAGTTTGGAGGTAAAACACCCCTGGGTTCAATCCCCGGTACCGCAAAAAACAAACAAACAACAAAATAAAGAATAAAAAAATAGGGCTGGGGTGTGGCTTGGAGGTAGAATGCTCCTGGGTTCAATCCCCAGTACTGCAAAAAAAATAAAAAATAAAAATAAAAGCACACACTGGCCTCAGCATGAAAAAAAGCCTGAGTAAGATCCAGCTAGGAAGAAGGAAGACCGTGAGGGGACGGCTGTGGTGCAGCGTGGTGGGGGGTGAGGCGCACTGGGCGAGCATGGAGAGGGTCATGACGCGGGAACGGGTGCTCCCAACGGTTCTCTCCAGCAGTCCATCCCTATCACCCTGCTGCCCCACCCAACACAGACAGACATACACATATACACACACTGTTATGGTTGGAGTGTTTGGAATGTCCCCCAAAGCTCATGTGTTGAAAGCACGACTCCCCAATGCAGGAAGGTTCAACGGTGGAGCACGGCTGGAGGAGGTGGGTCACTGGGGGTATGGCCTTGGCGACTCCATATGCCACTGACCTCTCTCTCTCTCTCTCTCTCTCCTTCCTGGCCACTATGACAGCTGTTTTTCTTCCTCTACCATGCCTGAAAGCCCTGCCACCAAGCAGTTTCTGCCTTGAAGCCGGCCAACCATGAACTGAAACCTTTGAAACTGCTGACATCATGAGCCAACAAACCTTTCTTCCTCTAAGTTATATTCGTCAGGTACTATGTCACAGTGATGAAAAATCTGACCACACACACACACACACACACACACACACACACACACGCCATTCCTGGCTTAGGTAAAGACTACCTTCAGAACCTGGAGGCTTTCGTTGTATTCCAGTCCCCTGCTGAGTTTGGAGGCCCCTTCGCTGCTGATGTCATTGCCGCTGACATCTAGGTAGATCAGGCGGCTGTTGAATCTGAGGACTTCCCCTAGGGCCAGAGCCCCTTCGTTCCCAAAACCGTTCATGGAGAGATCCAGTTTCTTCAGGGTCACGTTAGACTCCAGGGAGAGGGAACAGCACAGCATCACATTTACATGTGACTCACCCAGATGAAGGGCCCCCTTTACCCCGCCCTGGCATCCAGTGCTCAGTGGTTCCCAGAGATAGGCCTCCCGATGGTGCATGATCCCTCGCATCTGGGCTCAGAGTTCCAAGCACTTTTGGACTCTTTGGACTCTGGTCATTGCCTGCCCCCTAATTAAACTCCTCTTGAAGTGTCCCCAGAGATGTCAACAGGCCTCAGCACACAGGGTTTGTATGAAAAATAATGCATATACAGGAATTGTGGGTGAGAGATTGACAAGTCTTAGCATTTTCTGACAGCCGCTGGCCCTCATCAGTGGGGACCCTGAGGAAGAGGGGCAGGATGGTAGGATGGAGGCCCTGGCCGTCCCCACCCAAGCTCAATGCACCATCAGAGGCCTTACCCGGAGCCCATTGCACAAGGCCACTGCTCCCCGTGTGTGGAAGTGGTTCCAGCTCAGATCCAGTGCCCGGAGCCGTACATTGAGGCCTGGAAGGAAGAAGGAGTCAGCTCAGCATCCCACATCCCAGGGAACCCCGCCTTGAAGCTTTTAGATGTCCATGGCATTGGAGATTAGGCCTGTTCAATGGGCATGCAAAGTGTAACAGTCATGATTGCCACAGTTATTCAATTAAACAAAATTCTTAGCTGATTCCTAATGCTGGGGAAGATGAAGTAAAATAATCAGACTCTTTATTTCAGGTGGCAAGTAAATTGGTATAATCTACTTGGTAAATGCCATGTAGGCATTTCTCTTTAAAATGTGCAGACCCTATCGCATGCCTCTGGGACTCTACCTATGAAGACAGTACAAAATGTGGAAAGGGCTCTGAACTTGTAGATGTTTGCTGCGTCACTAATAAAGGTGAGATTTGTGACTCACAGGGGAGGGGTAAATTATGTCATAAATACCCATCTGGTAGGATATTATATGCAGCCATTAAAATGGATGGAGCTAGCATGCAAAACAACTTCCAGGCTACATTTATTTACACAGGGAGGCAGTGATAGACGTGGTGTATCATGTCACACAATCTCATTTTCATGGAGTGCCACAGGGGCAGTGATGGCTCTGAAACTTCTCTTAGAACCTGGGGACAGCTACAGGGGTGAGGACAGGCTTGCAGAGATTCTGGCTTTGCACAGAAATCATACTTTTTTTTTTTTAGTTTAAAGATCCTTTTATAGTTCAGTGGTAGAGTGCTCGCATAGCATGTGCAAAGCCCTGGGTTTGATCCCCAGCACTGCAAAGGAAAAAAAAAAGTTGCTTGTGTTTACATGCTCCGTAGGGTTGGGAAAACTTCCCATTTAAACACATTATTAAATGGAATTCTACTCAGCCATAAAGTAGAACAAAATTATGTCATTTGAAAGGAAAATGGATGGACCTGGAGAGCATTATGTTAAGTGAGATTAGCCAGTCACAGAAAGTGAAGAGTCATAAGTTTTGTCTCATATGCAGAAGCTAGGGAGTAATCGGGATACCAGAGGGGCTTCAGATAATGTGGGAGAAACTGCAGTGGAGCCAGGGAGGTGGTCTAAGGGAAGGGAGGGGAAAGAGGGAGGATCAATGAAGGCATCACTTCCACTGACATTATGTACATATGAGAATACCAATGCCAACCTCAATACGCTGTATGGGGAAGGGGGGAATGGGGAGGGAGCCGGGGGAAAGCCCACATGCTGTGTGCATGTGTGTCAGTATCACTGTGAACTACATTATGATGTGAGCGCCAATAAAAGTCTACAAAATAGGCCGGGCGTGGTGGTGCACGCTTGTAATCCCAGTACTTTGGGAGGTGGAGACCAGAGGATCCGGGTTCGCAGCCAACCTCAGCTCTCTCTCTCTCTCCCTGTCTCTCTCTCTCTCCCTCTCTCTCTCTCTCTCTCTCTACTTAGTGAGGCCCTCCGCAACTTCGTGAGACCC
>PVJS01041494.1:0-17936 GCA_004027185.1 Glis glis
AAAAAAAAAAAAAAAAGAAAGGCTCCATGGAAGTGGGGGCACTTGAGCTGAGCTTAATACATAAGTAAAAAAGTGGCTTTCGGCCGGTGTAGTGGTGTACACTTGTAATCCCAGTACTTGGAGGCTGAGACAACAGGAGGATCACAGGTTCGCGTCCAGTCTCAGTTACTTAGTGAGGCCCTCTGCAACTTAGTGAGACCCTGTTTCAAAATAAAGAATCAAAAATAGGGCTGGGGGAGTAGCTCAGAGGTAGAATGCCCCTGGGTTCAATCCCCAGTACTGCAAAAAAGAAAAACATTTAATAAAACAAAAAGTGTCTTTCAGTTTTAGGATATGAGAAAGGCAGAAACAGCATGTTATTTTGGGAAAATAGTGAGGCCTCACTCTTAATTGTCTGAGAATGGAGGCCATATTTCTGTAAAGTCAATGAAATCAATTGGAATTTCTTATTTGGTATTATTTTTGGTTGGGTTTCCTAACCTTGTGATATTTGCTTAAATAAGAATAACAGACAAGAGAAGAGAGGAATACTTTTAAAAGGGCATTGTATAAAGAACTACACAGTTTTAGGTTAAGGGCTGTATTATCTCTGTGCAAGTCCTCAACTCTGTTGTAACATGAAAGCTGTGAGACAAAGCAGAAACCAGTGTGGCTGTGCCCCAATAAATTCCATTAAGGGCAGAGCTTGGACCATAGAGCATTGTTTATTGACCTCTGGTCTGGAGGGAAAAGATACACTAAGGTGTAGTGGTAGGTGAAGAAGGGAGAAGCTTACAGAAAATGGCCCTAAATAGTGCAAGCACAATACTGGGCATCCTTAGAATGCTTCATATGTGTTTTTGAAACTATACTGAAGAATAAGATAGGAAGGAAACAGTATGGCAGGTATATTAGTCAGCTTTCTGTCACCGAGACCAAAATCCCTGACACAAACAACTTGTAGGAGGAAAGGTTTATGTGACTCAGAGGGTTTCTGTGGTTTCAGAGGGTTTAGTCCATGGTCTGCTGGCTCCATTGCTGTAGGCCTGAGGTGAAGCAGGACATCATGGAGGAAGAAAGCTGCTCAGCTCATGGAAGCAGCCAGGAAGAAGAGAAAGAGAGAGAGGAAGAGGACAGGGACAAGGCAAAGTCCCCAAGGACAAGCCCCTAGTGATCTATTTCCTCCAACTAGATACCACCTTCCAATAAATCCATTAAATTGTTCACCCATCAAAGGGATTAACCCACTGATGAGATCATGGCCTTCACAGCCCGACCTTTCCTAAAAGCCTCACCTCTAGACATTGCTACTTCTCTTTCAGTTTTTGTTCCAGGATAATTTCTGATCTCTGAGATGATGCTCTTAGGGTAGAACAGAAGATGAGGTGAGGATTGGGTTAGGGTAGAACTAACTGTACTGGTGGTTCCATCTTCACCCAGCCCAGGTGACATCCTATTCACATCCCTGTGAGGGCAGCACCTGGCTCAGTGCCTCACATAGAAGGGTTGCTCAGTAAGTGGGAGGGAGGTTGGATGGATGCATAATTACACATTTCTCTTGTGCTTCACAGGTCCTGGGAGGGAGCCGGTTAATGTCCTCTTCTCTTGTTATTTCCTCTTTACTCTGCAAACTACCATCAGGATTGGGATGCGTTCCAGAGAGAGATTTTTATTTAGCAATATGAAAACAAGGCAACCTACTTTTTTGTTTTCACTCAAATCTGAACCATTGCTGTGGAAATGTGGAAATTTTATAAATACATGAGTACCATCATGTATTTGGATGTATTCTCACACTGAAGAGAAGCAAAAAGGCTCTTCTTGACCATACTTTGTCCACACTCTTCCTTTGTCATCTCTCTGCTCTTTCCTTCCAGTAATTAAAACCTACGAAAATCAGGATGAAATTCCATAGTTAAATAATTCATTGTATACTTAACAGACAAGCCGTATTCATCACTTATTGAAGCTAAAACTAAAAACACATAAAACTTTAATTCATATAATGTTTAATTGGTAGATTTGAAGCCAATTATGGTACCACTGAATTCTTTTCCTGATTTAACTCCTACATTATTTTTCATTAAAAATGTTAAATGAAAAGAAATTGTCATTAAATATCAGGGAAAGCTGTCACTGAACCTAGCAGGTGGTGTCTGTTAGCAAAGCTGAGATCATTTAGGGAAATGGCTCCAATGAAATCACTTCTTGATAACCACCATTAAGTAACACACACACACACACACACACACACACACACACACACTGCAGTTTTCCATAATAAAAACTGAAGCATATATATAAACTAGAAAAATTGGAAAGTATCAGAATATAAAAAAACACCCACAATGAAATAAACATTAGTTAACATTTATAAGAATAAAATTGCAATCTTAAACAGAAGATAAATGTGCCCTAAGACCCAGGATTATCCATCTTAAAATTTTAAATGCTGTTGTATAATCTCTTCTATATTTTTGGCTGTTTATTCCTCAAGAGATCTTTGTATCTAAGAAAAAAGTTAGAAAACAGCATTGCTTTCTTCAATGTTGAACCATGGTCAGAGCCAGGAAAGATAGTTTGCCCCTTTCTGTGTGAATATATTGTAGAAGAGGGCTGTAGTTACTATGTATTGTTTTGATCAAAGGAACTTCTTTTTTGTGGTACTGGGGATTGAATCCAGGGGCTTTCTACTTCCAAGCTACACCCCAGCCCTATTTTATTTTTATTTTGAAACAGGGTCTCGCTAGGTTGATGAGAGTCTCACTACTTGCTGAGGCTGTCCTCGAACCTGTGATCCTCCTGTCTCAGCCTCCCAAGCACTGGGATTACAAATGTGTGCTACCATACCCAGCTTGATCAAAGCAATTTTAAAAATTGTGTCCCCCTTTCCTTTTTGTCTTATTCTTTTTTCTACACTTCCTGTTCTTTCTATTCATCTTTGACTGAGGGCCCTGAGTGAGAAAATGTTTCGTACTGGAAGGTGAGAATGATAAACAACTAACATCAGAAAGGGTAGATCTATCATGCTGTCTCAAATTAAAGACCTAAATTATTTCACAATTTCATGGTGTCTATGGTTTTAGCTCAAGACATTGCTTTCTATTATTTAGGTGCTAGAGGATCTGTGCATTGTATCACAACTGCACTGCATGCTTCTTGACTTACCTTTCAGGACTATCTTTTTTTCATGAGGGTTCTGTGTTGGAAGGAACCCCAAGCATTTTACTATTTACTTCATCCAAGGTGAGGATTGCTTCTAAGCAGCCCTGAAATATCATCACTTAGTGTTTGACAAATTCTAGAGAAATTCAGGCATCACACCCCACTTATGGAAGACTTCAATTTTAAGGAAAGTTTCCCTGCAATTTCTAGTCCTTTTCCAGGATCAGTGGTCTGGTTTTAGGAACCTTTCTGGAGCTGGGGTTTTCAACCTCTGACATACTGACATTTTAGTGTTCTACCCATGAGATGCCACTACCACCACCATTTTTAACAATAAAACCATGTCTTCTGGGGGTGGGGGAGGGCAAAATCATCTCTAGTTGAGAACTATTGTCTAGAGAACAAGAACACAACTAGTTTGTAACTGAGCTTGGGCTCCAACCCAGACTTCTACCCATTAACATTTCCTGTACTGACTCAAAGTACATTATTTAGAATTTTCTGATAAACCCGTTTAAAAGAGATGGCTTTAGATATATGGTAAGAACAAGTACTGGGGTCCCTATTTGAAGGGGGCATGTGGTGTCACTCACTGCACCTGTTCTTAGGTGTTTCAATTCCCACCTAAGTGCTCCAGCCTGCGGATCAAAATAGACCAGAGTAGCCCTTTTCCCCAAAATTCTTGATTTGGTGCATTATTTAATGAAAAAAATTAAAGATGAGGCATCTGTGATGGTTAATCTTGAGGGTCAACTTGATTGGATTGAGAAATGCCTAGGAAATCAGTAAAGCACAGATGTGTGTGTGTGTGTGTGTGTGTGTGTGTGTGTGTGTGTATTTGAGAGTGTTTCCAGAGACAACTGGTATGTTAGAAAGTAAACTGAGGTGAGACCTGCCTGGGATGTTAGCAGTACCATCCAATAAATTGGGGGTCCAGATAGTATGAGACTGGGAGAAGGAGGAAGCCCGCCAGCATGTGCAAGCTCAATTCTTTTTCAGCAGCTGTATTTCTGTGGCTATCACCCATGGGCATCAGACTCCAGTTTCTTCAGTCTTTCAATGTGGACCCAGTGACTCTCCAGGGAGCTTCCAGGCCTTCAGCGTTGGACTGGGGCAGCATCATTAGTTCCTCTTGTTCTGAGGCTCCAGCTTCTTAGACTGAGCAGCTCCTGGTTTCCCCAGCTCTCCAGCTTGCAGATGGCCACTGTGGTACTATCCAGCCTCTATGGGACTCTCAAGCCTCTAATCATGTAAGCCAATCTAATAAATCCCCTTTTATAATTACATATATAATTAGACAACCCTAATATGGCATTGCATTACCTATGCTGTGGCCTGGACTGGCCTGCTACTTTTTGGATAGACAGTCTGGGTTGTGCTCCTAGTTGGATTGTTTTGCTAAGCAGGGAATGGCCATTGCCCTATTTCCCCACACTAACTTTGAAAATATGTATAAATTTTTCTTAGAATTATTACTGAGTTTTTGGTACTTTAACTAAACATTATGTAACAAAGGAAGGAAAAACTTAGAAATTTTCCTAAGTTTTGAGTAGTCTTTCCAAATGCTACTTTTCTCCATGAGCACTATTATTTTTATTGATCAAATTTATGGAATATAAAGTTTCTTGAGATTGGGTATATTGCATTATAGCTGTTATGGCTTGTAGTTTTAAAAAGTCAAACAGTGCTAGAGGCTTTTAAAGATAGTCATAGGTTTCTACCTCAAAACCTTTAAAACCTTCTCTTTATCTCAGGTGTTCTAAGATTTCATGATGTGCCTTTTTGTGGGTCTCTTTTCATTCCTTCCAGCAGGTATTTCATGGGTACTTTTAATCTGGAGTAACATGCCTTTCACTTTTGGAAAATTTTCTTGTATAATTTCTTTGATAATTCTCCTCTCATCATTTTTATAGAACATCTATTAATACAATGAAAGTGGAAGAAGGCTTAAATGAAACTTCCTCAGTTATGTAATCCCAACTATAAAAATAGAAGAGAAAGGATACTGGTCCAGGTGTTAGCTTAAGAGTTCGCATCTTTTCATTGGCAGGTTATAAGGTTTACTGTGGGCAAGTCAGTTAAATTTCTTTTTTTTATGTTCATTTATGGTGCATTGTAATTATACATTTTGATATATGTCAGGGTATCAACATCATACATGCACACATTGCTCATTTAGCCCTCCCTCCAGTCCCACCCTATTTCCTCCCCCTACCCTCCCTTTCATGCTCCGGATAGTGATTGAGTCTTATAGGTTTGTGTATGTACATCATGTGCTATAGTGTGTTTCCCTCCACCTCCCTCCAACTCCCTCAGTTAGGTCACCTTCTTTGTCCATCTAAAGATTTCTTCTTCTTCCCTTCTAAGTCCCTTCTAAGTCCCATTCTATCTAGTTCCCACAGATTAGGCGGGGCATCCAACTTTTTACTCTTAGTGACTTACTAATATCACTTAGCATAATGTTCTCTAGTTCTCTCCATTTCCCTGCAAACGATGTGATTTTGTTCTTCTTTGTGGCTGCGTAAAATTCCATTGTGTACATATCCCATAGTATTGTGATCCATTCATCTGTTGATGGACACCTTGGCTGGTTCCAAAGTTTGGCAATTGTGAATTGTGCAGCTATAAACATAGATACACATGCATTAGTCTGGTAGTTGGGTTTTAGTTCTTTGGGGTAGATGCCTAGAAGTGGTATCGCTGGGTCATACGGTAGGTTTATTCCCATTCTTCTGAGGCTCCTCCACACTGTCTTCCAAAGCAGTTGCACTAATTTGCAATTCTACCAACAGTGTAGTAGAGTTCCTATTTCTCCACATCCTCCCCGGCATTTGTTATTGTTTGTGTTTTTAATGACTGCCATTCTAATTGGGGTTAGGTGAAATCTCAGGGTAGTTTTGATTTGCATCTCTCTGATTGCTAATGATGTTGAACATTTTTGAATTGCTAATGATGTTGAACATTTTTTCATACATTTATTTCATACATTTGTATTTCTTCTTCTGTGAAGTGTCTATTTAGTTCACTTGCCCATTTTTTGATTGGGTTATTTGTTTTTTTAGTGGTGATTTTTTTAAGTTCTCTGTATATTCTAGATATTAGTCCTCTATCAGAGGAGGAGCTGTCAAAAATCTTCTCCCATTCTGTCGGCTCTCTTTTGAGATTCTTGATTGTTTCCTTTGCTGCACAAAAAACTCTTTAGTTTAATGCAATCCCATGTATTAATCCTCATTTTAATTTCCTGTGCCTTTGGGGTCTTGTTGAGGAAGTCTTTACCTGTGCCTATGTGTTGCAGTGTTGGGCCTATGCCCTCTTCGAGTAGGTGCAAGGTCTCTGGTCTGATTTCTAGGTCTTTGATCCATCTTGAGTTGACTCTAGTGCAGGGTGAGAAAGTGCGGTTAATTTCTATTTTTCTGCATATGGTTAGCCAGTTTTGCCAGCACCATTTGTTGAAGAGGCTATCCTTTTTCCAGTGGGTGTTTTTAGCCTCTTTGGCAAAAATCAATTGGCTGTAGGTGTGTGGGTTTGTTTCGGAGTCTTCTATTCTGCTCCATAGGACTATGTGTCTGCTTTTCTGCCAATACCATACTGTTTTTATTACTATGGCTTTGTACTATAGTTTGAAGTCAGGTATTGTGATGCTTCCTGCATGGTTCTTCTTGCTAAGAACTACTTTGGCTATTCTGTTTTTTTTTGTTTTTCCAAATGAATTTAAGGACAGATTTTTCTATGTCAGTGAATAATGACTTTGGTAATTTAATGAGTATGGCATTGAATCTGTAGAGCACTTTTGGAAGAATGGCCATTTTGATGATTTTTATTCTGCCTACCCAAGAGCATGGGAGATCTTGCCATCTTCTAAGATCTTCAATTTCTTTTTTCAATGTTTTATAGTTTTCCTTGTAGAGGTCTTTTACCTTCTTGGTTAGGTTTAATCCCAAGTATTTTATTGTTTTGGGGGATATCGTGAGTGGAAATGTCTTCTGGATTTCTTTTTCAGTGGATTTATGGTTGGTATACAGAAAAGCTTCTGATTTTTTAAGGTTGATTTTGTATCCCGACACTTTGAATTTGTTGATTAGTTCTATGAGCCTTTTGGCTGAGTTTGTTGGATCTTCTAAGTATAATATCATGTCATCTGCAATTTCAGTTCCTCTTTTTCTATTTTTACTCCTTTTATTTCCTTCTCTTGCCTTATTGCTCTGGCTAGAGTCTTGAGTACTATATTGAAAAGGAGTGGTGACAGCGGGCATCCTTGTCTTGTTCCTGTTTTTTTTTTTTTTTTGAGGTACTAGGGATTGAACCCAGGGGTGTTCTATCTCCGCGCTACACCCCCGGCCCTATTTTTTATACTTTATTCTGAAACCGGGTCTCAAGAAGTTGTGGAGGGCCTCACAAGGTAGAAAGAGAGAGAGAGACAGGGAGAGAGTGAGAGAGTGAGAGAGTGTTCCTGTTTTTAAAGGGAACTCTCAAAGTTTTTCCCCATTCAGTATGATGTTGGCTGTGGGCCTATTGTATATTGCCTTTATGATGTTGACATATGTTCCTTCTATTCCAATTCTCTGCCGTGTTCTTATCATGAATGGGTGTTGGATTTTGTCAAATGCTTTTTCAGCATCTATTGAAATGATCATGTGATTTTTGTCTTTAGTTCCGTTTATGTGGTGGATTACATGGATTGTTTTTCATATGTTGAATCAGCCTTGCATTCCTGGGATAAACCCAACTTAGTCATGATGTATGATTTTCATGATGTGGTTTTGAATGCGCGTTGCTAGTATTTTGTTTAGAAGTTTTGCGTCTACGTTCATCATTGATGATGTAGTTTTCTTTTCTTGAGCTGTCTTTGTTTGGTTTTGGTATTAATGTGATGTTGGCTTCATAGAATGTGTTTGGGAGAGTCCCATTTCTTTCTATTTCACAGAATAGATTGAGGAGTATTGGGATTAGTTCTTCTGTAAAGGCTTTATAAAATTCACCTGGGAAACCATCTGGACCTGGGCTTTTCTTTGATGGTAGGCTCTTTATTGCTGCTTCAATCTCGTTAATTGCTATTCGTCGATTTAAATTTTCTATGTCTTCTTGATTCAACTTAGGAAGGTTGTACACGTTTAGAAATTTGTCAATATCTTCTAGGTTTTCCATTTTGTTGGAGTATAGTTTTTCAAAGTAGTTTCTGATTATCCTCTGGATTTCCGTGCTGTCGGTGGTAATATCACCTTTTTCATCTCTTATTTTAGTAATTTGGATTGATTCTTTTTCTTTTGTTTAGATTGGCTAGTGGTTTGTCTCTCTTGTTTATTTTTTCAAGGAACCAGCTTTTGGTTTTGTTGAATTTTTGTATTTTTTTATTCTCTACTTCGTTGATTTCTGCTCTGATTTTAATAATATCCTGTCTTCTACTAGCTTTGGGGTTAGACTGTTCCTGTTTTTCGAGGGCTTTGAGGTATGTCATTAGGTTATTTAATTGGTGATTTTCTGTTCTTCTTATGTGGGCACTCAGTGCTATGAATTTTTCTCTTAATACTGCCTGGAGGGTGTCCCAGAGATTTTGATATGTTGTGTCTCTGTTTTCATTTGTTCCTAGGAATTTCTTAATTTCTCCCCTTATTTTTTTTTTACCCATTCCTCATTCAACAGGGTGGTATTGAGTCTCCATGTGTTTATGAGGTTTCTCTGTGTCTTCTTATAGTTGATTTCTAGTTTCATTTTATTATGGTTTGAAAAGACGCAGGGGATTATGTCACATTTTTTTAACTTGCTAGTACTCACTTTGTGGCCTAGAATATGGTCTATTTTAGAGAAATTTCCACGAGCAGCTGAAAAAAAATGTGAATTCAGCTGTAGTTGTGTGGAATATTCTGTCTGTGTCTACTAGGTCCATTTGGTTTATGGTGTTCCTTAGGTCTGAGGAATCTTTACTAAACTTTTGTCTTGAAGATCGATCTAGTGGTGTGAGAGGTGTGTTGAAGTCTCCCAATATTATTGTATTGGGATCTATGTGTGATTTAATGCCACGAAGGGTTCCTTTTATGAAAGTGGCTGCACCTATGTTTGGGGCATAAATGTTGGCTATTGTTATATCCTCTTGCTGGATTGTTCCTTTTACCAGTAAGAAATGACCTTCTTTGTCTCTTCTGATAAGTTTAGGTTTGAAGTCTAATTTGTCTAATATCATAATTGCTATTCCTGCTTGTTTTCGAGTTCCATTAGCGTGGATTACCTTGCTTCACGCCTTCACCTTTAGTTTGTTCACATCTTTACTTGTAAGGTGTGTTTCTTGCAGGCAGCATATAGATGGATTGTGATTTTTAATCCATTTTGCTACCTTATGTCTTTTGATTGGGGAGTTGAGGCCATTTATATTCAGCGTGATTATTGAGAGATGGGTTTTCATTCCTAACATTTTGAGTTTCAATTTCTGTTTGAGGTAGTGTTTGTTCTTTGCCTAGTTGTTTGTTTGATGGAAATCACTGTTTCTCTGGTTCCGGCATTTCCTTATTTTTTCTTCTTTGTAATTAATCTCTTTGAGCATTTTCTGTAGTGCTGGTTTGGAAGACATAAAATCAGCTTCTGTTTGTCATGGAAGGTTTTTATTTCTCCATCAAATTTGATAGATATCTTTGCCTTGTAGACAAATCTTGGCTGGAGGTTGTTTTCTTTCAGAGTTTGGAATATGTCGCTCCAGGCCTTCCTGGCTTTCATGACTTGATTTGGAAGGTTGGGATTCTTATTGGTTTGCCTCTGAATGTTACTTGCTCTTTTGCTTTTGCTGCCTTTAAGATTCTCTCCTTGGCCTCTACATTGGTCAATATGATTATTATGTGGTGTGGTGAGCCTCTTCTCTGATCCTGTCTATAGGGGCTCTGTATGTTTCCTGTATCTGTGTATCGACCTCTCTTTCTATGTTTGGAAATTTTTCTAATATTACTTCTCTGAATAGATTATTGATTCCTTTAGTTTCAGCTTCTAATCCCTCTTCTATGCCTATTATTCATATGTTTGCTCTTTTAAGACTGGCTGAGATCTCTTCAATGTCCAATTCATGCTGTCGAATTGTTTTTTCTAATTTATATACTATGTATTCATTTTTGGAGAGGTCATCTTCTAAGAGTGAGATTCTGTTTTTCATGTGGTCTAGTCTATTGTTGATGGTTTGTATTGATAGCTTCATTTCAATTATTGCATCCTTTACTCCCTTCAGAGCTTCTTTTTGATTCCTGCTTATTTGCTCCTTCATTTATATCATGCTCTCTCTGAATTCCTTTAGGAAATCCTGTATCTTTTCCTCTATTGAAGTTCTGAATTGTCCTTCTGGCAATCTTTGCACTTCTGATTTGGTGGGTTCTGTTGTTGTGGGATTGTGGGGGCTCATTGTTTCTTTGCTATTCTTCCTTTCATGATTTTAATTTTCTTATGTTTATACCTTTGTTGCTTTTGGTAGATCTTCCTCTCTCACTCTGTAGTATCCTATGTCAAATCCCTCTCCCTTTATATTTTCTTATCCTGGGGGTAGATAGTTGCTACCAGGTGAGCCTTAAAGGTGAGTGGCCTTTACTGAGTGGTTATTCTCACTTGATCGGTATAATGTCCATTTGGAGGCCCAATTCTTGGTCTCCTTCACTGATTGGGACCCTTGCCTGGTGCGTGGGATCAGTGCCGCTATTGTCCTTCTCTCTGCAAGCATGGGTCTCCGCAGTCTCACTTGGGCTGTCCCTATGTCTCTCTCTGTCTACATCGATGGTAGGAGGCACCAGCAGGGGGCCCTGGGCTTGTGATTCTCTTTGCCTACAGAAGCAGTGTTTGTCACTTTGCCCCGATTCTGTGTCAACATGGAACTCCACGTTTTCCACTGGGAGGGCTGGTTTGGTCCAATTTTCCCCAGGTATCACAGCTGTATGTCCTGTGGCTATTTCCAGGGACTCTATAAGGTTGCTGTGACCCCCAGGTTGCAAGTCTGTCCCACCCAAATGTCACCAGAAATTGTCTGCTTATCCACGTGTCTACCGGGTCCCACAGCCGACCCCACTCCTGCCTCTGCTGGGGCAATCTGCACTGTCTCAGACCCCGTGACTCCTTGTGGCCACACTGGGTGGTCTCCCCCTGGGGTGGCTTGTTGACTCACGGTCTCCTTGTGCACTGCTCTTAATCTCTGGGGTGGGGGTTGGGCTCAGCCATTGCTGCAGGTTCTGGTCAGGCCTCCGGGCCCTGGAGACTCTGCTGAGCGTGGATTGAACTGCTGCTTGCTTTTGTCACTGACACTCTGCAGTGCTGGTTCTAGATGAGCTCCCTGTCTTCCTTGGTGGTGGCCTGCAGAAGCGGCAATGCCAGTAGCTCTCGGTGTGGTTTGACCAAGATGGCACCGCTGCCACTTCTGCTGACGCAGCAGTTTGGGTCTGTGTCGCGTGTGGAGCGAGTCGCTGGTCGCTTTCACTGCTCCTATTCTGCAGCTGCTGGGTTCTCAACAGGTCGCTGGCATCTCCATTGGTCTTGTGTGGAAGCCACAATGGTGGTAGCCGCCGGCAAAGTCCTGCCAAGATGGTGCCTCTGCAGCCGCTGTAGCCGCCATCGTTTGGTCTCTTGAGTGTGGAGCGAGCTGCTGCTTGCTTTCGTCTCTGCTCATCTGCAGCTGCTGAACTTCCAACGAGTCTCTGGCTTCTTTGCTGGTGGCATGTGGAAGCCGCAATGCTAGTATCAGCCGGCGCATTCTGGCCAAGATGGCGCTGCAAGTCAGTAAATTTTTCAAAAGCTAAAAGTTAAAATAGCTAAAATAATATCATTTCAAAAGCTCATTATTTGCATAGTGTGTTTGTTTGAACAGAGGAAATTTGACTATTAAGAGTTGCTAGGAAGCCAGGCGTGGTGGTACATGCTTGTAATTCCTGTACTTGGGAGGCTGAGATAGGAGGATCGCAGGTCTACTGCCAGCCTCAGCTACATAGTGAGGCCCTCTGCAACTTAGTGAAACCCTGTTTCAAAATAAAGAATAAAAAAATAAGGCTAGGGGTGTAGCTCAGAGGTAGAATTCCCCTGTGTTCAATCCCCAGTACCAGAAAAAAAAAATATATATATATGGAAAAAAATGGATGAGAAGATTGCAAGCAGAGAATATATGCTCTTTACCAGCCAGTTCTGCCAACCCCTCTTGCTGAGGGTGTGGGCTCATATGTCATAGCATCCTCTTCTCTGTAGAATTTTCCTGGTAAACTAGTGGCTGACTCTCCCAAGGGGTGATGCATCCACCACAAGGGAGTCAGAATTCAGACAATACTTGACTGACATGGACATTAAAAGGCTGGACTCTTGCCTTAAAGCAAGACTGGCCAGTGGTGCAGTGTGTACTGGAAAGTTTTCCCAGTGACACTAGACTGAAAGTCCTCACCTGAGACCAGAATCTGGTCTAAATTTCTTGTTCTGTCCTAACCAGCATTGTTCCACTCTCCTGAGAAATCTCCCACAATCTATCACCTAAATTAGAATCCCCTCCCAAGCTCTGCCTAAAGGGTACCTGGCCTGAGACAGCAATTATACTTTTAAATTAAAAGAACATTTTCCCCCTCTGATCATTCCTGTTTATATATACACGTCCTATTCCAGCTACATGAATGTGCTATTTTGAAAGGTTTTGTTCTGTTTGCTATATTGTTTCTATTTTCTTTGTTTTGTTTAATTTGGTTCCTTCATAATGAAGGTTTTCCTCAAATGACTGATGATTTTTGGCTCTCCATTCCTATTTAAGATAGAATAGAGAAAATTGACTAGGGCACTGTATTAGGGTTCTCCAGAGCAACAGGATGGATGGCTGGCTAGGAAGGAATTTATTAGAGGAATCACTCAGAAAAGGTAGATAATCTGGATATCTGGTCTCCAAAAGAGGAGAAGGGTGTCCCAGATTTAGGAGTTTTTTAACCGTTCCTCTCTTTTCTCTATGGACCCCAACTAATTTGATGATGCCTGCCCACATTGAAGACAAATCGTCCTCCCTCAGTCCACCAACTTACACACCAACCTTCTCCAGAAATACTCCATAAACAATGCTTTATCATTCTCAAGGACTTTCAAATGAGTCCTTGCTTTTCCAGTCTTAACATTTTATGACATTCTTCCTAAGTAGCCTTTGTTCTTAGCTTGTTTTATTAGTCACTTGCCATGTTGCCAAATTTTTATTATGATTTGGGTATAAAATAACTGATATATATACATATATGTATATATGTATGTGTATATATATAAACGTAGTGTGTGTGTATGGTACCAGGGATTGTGTATGTATACACACACACACACACACACACACACACACACACATACATACTTTGTGTGATACTAGAAATTGAACTAAGGGATACTCTACCACTGAGCTACATCCCCAACCCTTTTTATTTATTACTTTGATACAGGGTCTCCTTAAGTTGCCCAGGCAGGCCTTGAACTTGTGATCCTCCTGCCTCAGCCTCTAGAGTAGCTGGGATTACAGGTGTGCACCACCACACCTGGCTTAAAAATATTTGAGTTTATTGAAGGTGGAATTTCTTTTTTCAATCCTCTTGTTTTGGAGTAAGTTTCCAGAGAAGGGGATTACTAGGTTTTAAAAGTTGCTCCCATGGTTAAAGTTTTAGGTTGTGTATAGTTATTTTCCTTAAAGCCTTAACATCTGTTTAGAGGGACAGGAGTATTAGAACAGTGGGGAAAAAAAAAGAATAAAGCCATCTGGCTGCATAAATTCCCCAGGGCTTTTGCTATCCTAAGTCTGAGAAAATAACTTGATTCTATATTTTAACAGCTTTATTGACATATAATTATATAAGTAAAGCATAAATGTGTATTTATAGAATACAGTATGATGTTTTGAGAAATAATGGTGAAAGAAAATCTAGATATTGAATATACACATCACACCAATATTTTCTTTATGCCCCTTGGCAATTCCTCCCTTGCAACTACCCTGGCGCAGCCCAAGTCAACTCCCCTCTCCTGACACCCACTTCCTCAGAAACTGGTCTGCTTTCAGTCACTCCTCATTGGTTTGCATTTTCTAGACTTTTTTTCATATTTCTTTTTTTTTCTTTTTTTGTGTTTTTATTGGTGCATTATAGTCTCACATCACAATGAGTATCAGTTTGGTGTTAACAGACATGCACACAGCTCTTGGTGTCCCTCCCCCCCGCCTTCCCCTCTCGGGTCCCGCCCGAAAGTGATGCAGACTGACAGGGAAAAGTGAGCGCCGACAAGCTCGAAAAACACATCACGAGCCAGGAGATATTGTCGAGCAAAATCTCGTTTATTTAGGAAGACAGGGCAGTTTTTAAAGTGAAACCCATAAAGGAACCCCTGGGCAGTAGGGTGTGGCCCAATGGCACGCGACGGGTTGGGTCATACGCCCCCTATAACCTATCACAGCCCTCTTGAGGCTAGGTGGGGTGGGTCTGCCAGCGCCATCTTTGCTATTGATATGCTGAATCGCTGAATCGCTGCCACGTGGAAGAGGCCCGGTACTCTAGAGCAGGCGTCTGCTAGTTCACCGGGCCCTTTCATGGCACCGGGTAGAGGGCCCAGCACTTCCCTGTTTCCTTTTTAAAGCCGGCGGTCAACCCTGTCTTAGGTCGTCCTGCTCGGGATTCAGAATTTACCCGTCCTGGCAGACCCCAGAGCATGCTGGGATTCTCTGTCTTAGGTCCATCTGACCCAGCAGAATCATTACCCGTCATTGGCCATTGACCGGGCTGGAGTTTAATAATCGGGGCCCTCATATCGATTGGCCAAACTCTGATACCGGACCTCCATTTGGTGGATTTGGATATCGTGGAGCCACTTTTGTATGAAGGAGGTTAGGGCATTAAAAATGCATGGCCCGACCAAGGCTATTACAAGGAGTGCCGTAAGGGGGCCTAGTAGAGGGAGCAAATAGGGAAGAACTCCACCCCATACTTCGTCCCACCCTCCCTTTTCATTGAGGAGATCTTGACGGCGTTTCTCCAGGTTTTCTTGCAGCTGTTTTTTTTATACGATCTCGAACCACTCCGGACTGATTGACATAGAAGCAGCATTCTTCCTTTAAAAAAGCACAAAGACCTCCCTTCTCTGCAGTTAAAAGATCTAATCCCCGTCTATTTTGTAGGACTACCAATGCAAGAGAGGTAATCTGATCTTGCAAGACTGCAAGCAATTGGGTATCTTCTTGCAAGTCTGCAATCAATTGTAAATGCAGTTGCTTTGTGAGTAAAACGGCTGTGGAGATTCCTGCCATGCCTGTGCCCACCCCTGATGTTATGCCGATCCCAGCAAGTAGAGGGATTAGGGCCACCGCCCTGAGACTCGGGCCATTCCACCACTGGAATGGGGAGGGCCTCAGAGGCTAATGCCACATCCACTTGGGGAAAAAGGAGAACGGGGGAGCACAGCTGGTCCCCCCCTCATGGTTCGGGTCAACCACCCATTACATAGGAGGGAAGCATTAAAAGGAGCACAATAAAATTTTGATGAGTCTAAATTCATTTGATTAGTGGGGAGGAGGGTAAGATTAGCTGGAACGTCCCCGTACCAGGGGGCAGATAGAGGGTCAGCTTGGCATTCAGTCAGAGAGGTTAAATTGGGTGTTAATATGGGAATTAGCATAAGGGGAGACTTATACAAATGTGGCACACACATCCAACAGCCCTCTCTGATAGGCATGGAGGCATTTAACAATTCAAAAGAGATATTTAATATTTTTATCATCGTGTTTATAGTAATTGACTGGTAAGGGTTTGTTTCTTCCTCCAATTGTTTAATTAACTGAGAGGTATTAATGGCCTGAGCTAAGAGGACCTGTACAGGCAAGGGAGTGGGGCGAGGCACCCAAACCCGTTGAATTTTTATTAACCCATAGGGATCTCTCCCCCGCCCATCTACTCTGATTCCTGCTTTAAGTCCTTGAAGCCATTTAGCGTCAGAGGGGGTCTTAATAGTATATTTAACTGGGTTACAATGCCCGGGGAGCAAGAGGCTCCCTTGGGGTGGAGAAGCTCCAGTGGGCTGTTTAGGTCTCCAGTATAAGCATGGGGGCAATTCCAGTAGGGGCAATACCCTTCCCCGGGGTTTTTGCAATCTCCTGACTGAAGGGACTCAAAGCAAATATATTTATGATCGGTGGCATAGGTGGTTTCCCAGCTCCCACATGACCCCCATCCTGTGGTGGGCTTACAGGCATCAAAATATATTCCCACCTCTGCGCTTTTTCCCATCCATTGGGTGGTATTTAATAAAATGTTGGGGGTAAATCCTATAGCATAAACCTGAAACTCCCAATGTCCTAGGCCATTCTCAGTCGTGATATAGCTGGGTTGCACCAAGGCAAGCATCAGGAGGATTGTTATTGGCATCATGGGGTTCTGAAAGAGAGGAGGAAAAAAGAATATCCTCAGGGTCAAGAGAGTCCCTGGGCATGAAAATATTACTTTCTAATTGGGGGGGGTATTTTATATTTTGCATGGGGATCCATAGCGGACTGGTTTCTTCTGGAGGGAAAACACAGCCAAACCCTCTTCCGGCTGTTACCAAAGGATCAGGTCCTCTCCAGATTCCTGTTATGGGATCCTTCCATTTTACTTTTACCGATGAAAAGGGAACCTGGGTGGCCCAATGTCTGTGAAAGGGCGTTAGCCAGGAATCTTTAGAAAAATTTAAAATATTTAAGGTTAGCAATGCCTTCTTTAGCTGATCATGCGGGGGCAGGGACGTTTCCCCCTTTTGTTTTTGTAATTGCCCTTTTAAAGTTTGGTGGTAACACTGTACTAATGCTTGCCCTTGGGGATTATAGGGAATTCCTGTAGTGTGGGCTATTTGCCAGGTTTGTAAGAAGGTAGCAAATGTTTTGCTGACAAAGCAAGGACCATTATCTGTTTTTATCTTTTGCGGAATTCCCAGGATGGCAAAGCATTGGAGAAAATGGCTAATAGCATGCTTGGCCTTCTCGCCGGCATGGGCTGACGCCCAGGCGGCCTTGGAATAGGTATCTATGGAGACAAAAATATATTTGAGTTTACCAAATGGGGAAAAGTGGGTAACATCCGTTTGCCATAAAGTATTAGGCTTTAGTCCCCGAGGGTTGACCCCTCCCATTTGAAGCGGAGGAATTTGTAGGAAAGGCTGACATGATTTGCATGTGTGTACTATCTTTTTTAGATCTTTAATTGGGATTAATGGGAACTGGTAGTAGAGGCCTCTCCAGTTAGTATGAATTAGGTTATGAAATTGGGTGGCCTCAGTAAGGGAAAATGCATCTATAGGTTGGGACGCCAGCTGATCTGCTAGAGCATTTCCTGAAGAAAGGAATCCAGGCAGTCCCTGGTGCCTGCGTAGGTGCTGTATAAAGATTGGATTATGTCTTTGTTTAAGTAGGACTTGGGCTTGAATCATTAGGGGAGTAATGGGGTTGTTATCTAATTTAATAAATGCCCCTATTAGGGTTGGTAAGAGGTTTACGACGTATAAGCTGTCAGAGAACAAATTAAGGGGCTGTGGGACCTCCTGCAGGGCCATAACAACCGCAAAAAGCTCTTTAAACTGAGGGGATCCCTCAACTTTCTGGCATTTGGCTACGAGGGGTTGTTTCATAGAAAGGGGGGCATTGGGGGGAAACACCACAAGGGAAGCCCCAGTACACCCTCCATCTGTAAAGGCCGTATAAAAGGTCGGGCTGGCTTCAGACATAAATAATTTAGGGGGCGTCCACTGTAATTTAGTAAAAGAGCTCATCCATTTATAAGGTCCATAATGGCAATCAAGCTTTCCAAAATAGCCCTCGAGGGCCA
>PVJS01041495.1:0-17938 GCA_004027185.1 Glis glis
GTTTGCAGCCGTGGAGCAATAGGCTACACCATCTAATCTGGGTATGTGGTAGGCGAGACCATCTATCTAGGTTTGTGTAAGTATACCCTGATGTTTGCACAATAACAAAATTGCCTAATGATCCACTTCTCAGTATGTATCCCCATTGTTAAATGATGATGTATGACTATAACTGTTTATTAAAGCTACTTTCACTTTACATAGTGATGGAAATCTGGTAATGGTTTGACAAAGTTCCTTCTTTTCAGTATTCTTTCCAGACATCATAAGAGCAAAGCTTTATAAGAAACATCTTATAGTGCTGCTGCCAGTGTTGGATGCGTGCTGGTTGCATGAGTCTTCACTGAATGATGATCTCACATTAATTACATAGGCATGTGTACACTTTTCTCTCCTTACCTAAACACCACTATTTTATTGAGGCAGGTTGCTCTCTTTGAAAGAACATAGAACTTGGAGAGGAAAACAAATGGACGTGGAGGAGGGGAAGGAGCAGCCGAAAGGTCAAATCCACCCTCACAAGTAACTAGAAGAAGCTGTGACACCAGCACTATTGCATGTGATCTGTCAGGGGTCATGGGCTCTGTGCTAATAGGAACCATTCAAGTCTTCGGAATCACATTCCCACATTACCAGTTAGTGTCCACAGAGGACAAATTTTAACCATTCATTTAAGTTCTTCCAAAACCCAGGTCTAGTAACAATTCTGGATCCCGTCTCCAGGCTTTGGGGGCAAATTGTAATAGAGGCGTGTAGGTCCTATAAGCTATTTTAAACTATCACCACCACCCAATGCACATGCTGCCAGAAATAAAGACCATTCGTGCCCTTTATGGACTGGGTCCTGGCATTTTAGAAACAGCTGAGGTTGGCCGGGTGTGGTGGTGCACGCTTGTAATCCCAGTACTTTGGGAGGCGGAGACGAGAGGATCCGGATTCGCGGCCAGCCTCATCTCTCTCTGTCTCTCTCTCTCTCTCTCTCTGTCTCTCTCTCTCTCTCTCTACCTAGTGAGGCCCTCCGCAACTTCGTGAGACCCGGTTTCAAAATTAAGTATAAAAAATAGGGCCGGGGGTGTAGCGCAGAGGTAGAACGCCCCTGGGTTCAATCCCCGGTACCGCAAAAAAAAAAAAAAAAAAAGAAAGAAATAAACAGCTGAGGTTTTTCTCTCTGTAAGGCTCAGGCTTATGAAGAAACAAAGTACCCAAGTAGAAAAATTTTATCTTGAAGGGCAGAAAAATATTTTTTAGCGTATATTTGTTTATTGTTTTCCAGATCTTTTTGTTATTTTGATATAAATGAAAACTGATTCTCCTTTGCTTATACAAATTGAATATTTTTTTATATTAGTTTGTGCTCTAAGGATTAAGGCTTAGTTTACTCTCTTGAAATCCTCCTTTCACTGTAGAATTCTCTTTTCACTAGCCACAGGACAGCAGATGTTATCTGTGTCAACAGAAACCAAGATGTCTTGATTTCCTTTGTTCTCAGTAGTTTCCTCTCTCTGCATTGCAGGCCAATGCAGAAACCTTATATATTTAATAGGAAAGCATGCAAAATCAATTTTCAGAATAAAATGGCCAGGAAAAAAAAACTTGTTTAGGAGAGAAAATTTAGATCTGAAATTTACTTGACATATACGATTAGACAAAAGAAAGTTGGTTAATCCTAAGAAACAATGTCAGCAAATGATATAGTAGCCTGATTCTTCTCCTTCACTCTAGTTATCTGTATTTTTATATAATCTAAGACAGTAATTAATAGCAAAGATTATGAAGGCAGAGGAGTTGGTTCAAATACTGGGTCTGCTGTTTGCTGGCAGATTGAAACATTGAGTGAGGACCAGGTGCAGGATCAGCACAAAGGTCGGGGCTGGCTATTCTTAGCCCACTGCAGAGTCCTGGAGATTTTCTGATACATTCTTATTCTGCAAAATCTCCTTTTTATAAATTTCATTTAAAAAATAGCTCTTCAGATTCATTTATTTTCAAAATATGTTTAAAAATCCAAACATATGAGTCATTTTAATCAGTATACGTTGGTTTCTGGTCCTTTAAGTGTCTTCTAGGAAGACACTCAAATATCTCCAAAAAATTCTCTTTAAACTTTTGTCTGCATTAGCTTAGTACCTGTAAATAGTCAGTCCATCCTGAGACCCGGCATTATCAGGGTGTGTGGTCTTCCTCGGGTTGAGTATGTTATCCCTGTTGCTAGATCTGGGGACAGAGGCCTCTCAGTCCCTGCCTCCTCAGCCTGTGAACTCTGTGCCCCTTTGGACTTAGTTTTCATTCAAGTATCATGTAAGACAGAAAAGCATCTTTGGAGGGAGAACATCTTTGAATACTAGAGCAAGAAGTAGTTTCAGTTGTCACTAGGCCAACTCTTTTATTTTCTAAGAGCTAAGGTTGAGAAAGATGTGACTCTGGGGGTCAGAGGACAGGGTGCAGGCAGAGCTGGGACTTAGTGCATAGTCTTCACTTGTTCATTACAGGATGTACTAACACACGAGTGACACTAATTTAGCCTACTCTATTTTAATGTGTGTTTTCTCACATCCTTGAAAGAGGAAGAAACATGAAATTTCATAAGATTTGAATGTTTGAGGAATGTTCTATTTATAAATGCTTCCATGACACACTACTCAGTTATGTCACACACTCAGGGACATGCACAGCATTTGTGAAGTTGTTTTGTAGGTGTTAAATGAAATACAAGGCAAACACTTTGTTTAATGTCTGGCCAGCATGAAGAAATTAACAAATTTTAGCTACTTTATATTACTATTATTTGCTTATATCTGAGAATCCTCTTTTAGTCGAAACACTAGGGAATGAAACATTTACAGTCTCAGAGATAATTACCATATCATTCTTCACAGCATCTGAAGACACAGGTAAGAAATATAGTATCATTACTATTACTGAAATCTGGGAAAATGTAGATACCAAAAAATTTGCGAGTACAGAATGAAACATTCTTCATTTCCTGCCAAATACTTTCATTTTACATGTCTTTAGTTTCCTAAATAGCTGACTATGGAAGGAAACTAAATAAAATATACTAGAACAACCCCAAACCCTCTAGAAGCTGAGTAAAGGAAGCTCTGTTGGCTTCTCCTGGAAACGGCCTTCTTCCCCATCAACACAGCAGCTAGGAAAGGAGAAACAGGGTTGAACACTTCCCCTTTACAAAAATAAGTAAAGAGGAACTAATATGTGGACTGTTGGGTTTCTTTTGTTTTTTGTTTTTTTCCTTGTGAGTGTGGTACTGGGGATTGAACCCAGGGGCATTCTACCTCTGAACTACATCCCCAGCCCTTTTTGAAATGTTTTTATTTTGAAAGAAGGTCTCGCTAAGTTGCTAAGACTGGCCTCTAACCTGCAATCCTCCTATTTCGGCCTCCCAAGTACTGGGATTGGATGCGTGCATCACCACACCAGGATTGTGGGCTGTTTTTATTTTTAATTATATTTATTTTTCCATTGTGAAAGAAATATGTGCTAACCACCAGTACTAATCAAGCAGTTACCATCTGTTAAGTGATGCACTGAGTGATTTTACAGACATTAACTGGTTTAATCTTTTCAACCCCGAGAAGTAAGAATGATTGTTATCATCACAGTCTTACAGCTGAAGGAACTGATGCCAAGAGAGGGTCGGGTGCTGCCTGCGGCTCCAGAGCTCACCAGTGGCCGGGCTGAGATTCCACCTGGACGCTCCTGACTCCAGGCCAAAGCTCTTCATCACCACCTGTACTACCGCACACCACGCAGGTTGGAACGTGAGGAAAACAAGAACAACACTGGACTCTGATTTAACATCAGATTTTGAACAACAGTTAGGGATTTACTAATTAAGTGCACAGGATTAAGAACTCTCCAATTAGGAAGCTGTCAGAGAAAATGAAGATTTACTCAATTAAATTATAATAGTTTGGAGCTGGGCATGGTGGCACATGCCTATAATCCACGTACTTGGGAGGCTGAAACAGGAGGATCACACAGGTTTGAGGCCAGCCTCAGCAAGGTAGGGAGCTCTCAACAACTTAGTGAGACCCTGTTTCCAAATAAAAAGTAGAGAATAGGGCTGGGGGTAGAGCTCAGAGACAGAATGCCTCTGGGTTCAATACCCAGTACCCTCCAAAAAAACAAAAAAGTTATAATAATAGTTCTTCAAGTCGGGCGTGGTAATCCTAGTACTTGGAAGGCTGAGATAGTAGGATTGCAGGTTCAAAGCCAGCCTCAGCTACTTAGTGAGGCCCTTCACAACCTAGTGAGACCCTGTTTCCAAATAAGATATAAAATCAGGCTGGAGGTGTAGCTTGGAGGTAGAATTTCTCTGGGTTCAATCCCTAGTACTACTACTGCTACTACTACTACTAATAATAATAATGATAGTTCTTCAAATTATTGTGTGGGCATTATCACACAAATTGACAGTTTTTCATAGTCATTTCTCACACAGTCCACTCTTGATGCACAGGAGGCTCCCCAAGGGCCCATGACCTGAAGAAACAACTGGCTGGCTGGAGTGTTGTGAGACGTAAACCATGGTTTCCCCGCAGTTCCTCTCCTCCTGCTCCCTCTTCAAGCAGACCTTGGCCCTGTGCTCATTTCCTAAGGAGGGAACAGAGCAGGGTGGAAAGTATAAGTTGCTTGACAACCACTTCTCTTCCTGGCTTTTAGTTCCAATGCCCAACCACAGAAAAGGAAAGAATTCTTGAGTCTAGACTCTGGAAGAGGAAATTATCCTTCCTGCAGATGAAGACTGCTAATAATATTAACAGTCGTTTTCAAGGGGAAGGAGAGGGAGTGGAGTGGAAGAGGGGGGAAGCTCACTAAATGCTGTGTGCATGTAAGTCCCTATCACTCTGAACTTCACTACGATGTGAGACTACAATGCACCAATAAAAGTACATTAAACATTTTTTAAATCTTTTTCACTCGTGGATCCCTAAGTATGCATTAGGCATCTTTTTTTTTTTTTTTTTTTTTTTTGCGGTACCGGGGATTGAACACAGGAGCGTTCTACCTTCGCGCTATGCCCCCAGCCCTATTTTTTTTTATACTTTATTTTGAAACCGGGTCTCACGAAGTTGCAGAGGGCCTCACTAAGGAGAGAGAGAGAGAGAGAGAGAGAGAGAGAGTGAGACAGCGAGAGACCTAAGGCCGGCCGCGAACCCGGATCCTTCGGTCTTCACCTCCCAAAGTACTGGGATTACAAGCGTGCGCCACCACGCCCGGCCATTAGGCATCTTTTAAATCACATAGCTATGGGCTCAACTCTCTGAAGTCCATCTGTGGGAGTTATTCCTAATATTGTTAGACTGTTCCATGAAGATTTATTTTTGTCTGGCTTCCTTTACTGTCCTATCACTATGGTCCAAAGGTACAAATCGATATTTATGGTTGAGTAAATTCCATCTAAGGATGAAGGAACTGAGGCACAGAGAGGTTAGGTAACTTGACCAAAGTCCCATAGCTGGTAGTAGACTAGGAGACTTTGGAGCATCTCTACCTGGGTGAGGACAAGCAAAGCCAGAGACAGGGAAATTTGGGTGCATGAGAGCAGAGGGGCCTTGGGACCCTTTTGTGCTGCCAGGGAGGTGGCAGGACCCTGAGAAGAACCTGCCGTGCTGAGTACTGGGTGGGTGGAATCTCAGCTGCAATAGAAATGGTTCAACCACCACATTTGGGCAAGAAAGTGGCAAAATGAGGATGCTGTGTGGGCAGCAGAGAACTGCAGGCATGTGTTGTCAGCCACTGTGGTGAAGAAACTTACAGCAGGTAAAGGACAAGATTGTCCAAGGTGGGTTCTCGTGAGAAAGCAGTTAATAAAGGAATCCCTGAGATCTTATCTTTTCTTCCTTTCTTTCTTTCTTTTTTTGTGGTACTGAGGATTAAACCAGGGGCATTACACCTCCAGACTATACCACTAGCCCTTTTTTAAAAAATATTTTTTGTTTTGAAACAGGGTCTTGCTAGGTTGCTGAGCGTCTCATTATGTTGCTGAGGCTGTCCTCAAACTCGTGATCTTCCTGTCTCAGCCTCCCAAGTACTGGGATTACAAGCGTGTAAGGAGTCCTTTCCCAGCTTCCAAGGAGTCCTTTCTAAAGTAAGGAAACATCAGAGAAAGCATTCTAATGGAAATAATTGTTAAACTAATTGTTTTATAATTGAGCCCAGAGTTTGGGAATGGGTTGGGTGCTAGAAAGAGGGTTAAAAAAAAGTAAGGAAGCAAACAAACCACATGCATATCTGTAAAGACGTAACTGGACTCACACTGGACTCACATTTTCTCCTTCTCCAGAGGCCTCTGGTGTAAGACTAAGAATAAACAAACATGTAGCAATTGGCACACGTAAGTACCCACAACATTGACTTTCCCATGTATGCAAATACATTGGATTATTTATAGACAGAGATCTCACAAAATGCCAAGAAAAACCAGAAGTCTTTGCAGGCTTGAACTGCTGGCCGTGCATACTCCATCTAAGGAACGAGGACACTGAGGTGGAAGTCGGTCGCCTCTTCTCTCATTGGCTTGTGACCGTCACTTACTCAGCGTTTAAACCCACACTGCAGTCACTCGCCCGGGTCCAGAAGACACTAGAGGCTCCAGAGACACAGCACAAGTAAGTGGAATGATTCAATCCTGCTTAGATGAGAAGAGGGACATTCTTCACTCTTTGGGGTTTTATTTTTATGACTGTCATATCCTGCTTGTAACTGACTGTCTCATGACCCATTAAACCATTTGAATGACCTTGTCTCACCCGAAGCTCCCTGGGTTGACAACCAGGCGGACATCAAGTGGTAATTTCTAAGAGAAATGTAGGTCCTGGAGATTTTTTTTATTTTTTTTTTTTTTGGCGGTACCGGGGATTGAACCCAGGGGCATTGTACCTCCGCGCTACACCTCCAGCCCTATTTTTTATACTTTATTTTGAAACCGGGTCTCACGAAGTTGCGGAGGGCCTCACTAAGTAGAGAGAGAGACAGAGACAGAGAGAGAGAGAGAGAGAGAGAGAGACAGGGAGAGAGAGAGAGAGAGAGAGAGAGCTGAGGCTGGCCGCGAACCCGGATCCTCCGGTCTCCACCTCCCAAAGTGCTGGGATTACAAGCGTGCGCCACCACGCCTGGCTCCAGGAGATTTGGAAAGATCCCTTCAAGTGGATTTTAACATGGAAAAAAAATAGTCAATATTGGAGGAAAGATCCTGTCCTAGCCAGAGTTTGTGACTTCTTCCAGAATTTTCCCAGTTACTTTTTCAATGTGTAAAGAAGTAGAGAATTTGATTTCATGGTTCTTTGTTTTTTGTTTTGTTTTAAGCTCAGGGGTTTGATTTGTAATATGTTCTGTTATTTTAAGGCAAGTCTTGTTGAAGTGTCTCCATGTTTTGCCAAGAATTACATTCTACCATTATTTGGTTCCAGAGATAGTTCGCAAGATTTACCCCTGGCCAGAAATTTGATCTCACAGCTCCCCAAGGATATTTTGATGGTTCCTCTTGCTTTGGCTTTAATGTGAAATATGCATTTAAAATGATTTTTAGTTGGCATTTGATAGGAAAAGAGATCCTAGCTTGCTGATTCAGAATTAAGCATCCAGTTTTTTATTGAAATCAATAACTTAGTTAATAAAAATTCTTCTATTTCACTCTTCTTCTACAATTTAACTCCAACCTGGCGACTTTTTCAGCACTGAACTACAAATGTCCAGGGATGCTGTGAGATGAGGAAAATTGGCCTTCTTTAGCACCAAGTGTTCCAGGGTGATACAGTGCTGTTACTTAATGTCAATATGAGCAAGAAGTCCATCTGTGGACAATGGCATCTCATGGAAGGGCTGTCTGAATCCAGTTTTGCATTTCAAAATACCAGAGTCTATACAAATGGAGTGTAAATATTCTGCTCAGTGCTATTGCATTTCATAGGGGTTCATTGCTGGACAAGTCAAGATGTAGCAAAGAAGAGCTGTTAGCAAATACACAGGTGATCTTTGTTTTTATACTTCAAACTCATAGGTTATTGCACATTTATTAGGCAGGTGAAAACTGTGTCTGGAATTCCAGTGTTTAAATTCCTGATGGCTTTTATTTTTGAGAAAGAGCTCAGGTACACCAATGTTTTGAAATGAATTGTAAAATGGTTAAGACTGAATTCCCGATTTTCAAGTGTCTCTCCCTCCCTGCCTCCCTCACTTTCTTTCTCTCTCTCTCTCTCTCTCTCTCTCTCTCTCTCTCTCTCTCTCTCTCCGTGGTACTAGGGATTGGACTGAGGGGCATTTTGCCTCCGAACTACACCCCCAGCCCTTTTTTTTTTGAAGCAGTGTCTCACTAAATTGCTGAGGGTCTCACTAAGTTGCTGTGGCTGGCCTCAAACCTGCAATCTTCCTGTGTCAGC
Source organism: Glis glis (assembly GCA_004027185.1). Taxonomy (NCBI): domain Eukaryota; kingdom Metazoa; phylum Chordata; class Mammalia; order Rodentia; family Gliridae; genus Glis; species Glis glis. The sequence goes on from PVJS01041495.1 coordinate 8,403, forward strand.
CTCCCAAGTACTAGGATTGCAGGTGTGCACCACCATGCCTGGCTACGATAAAAATTTTCAAAAATACCATTATTTCACATACAAATTATTTCCTAACAAGTTCAACACATGTACTAAAAATAAGCCTTCTGCACTTGATGTGTACATTCATGTGAGCTTATCTGCAGAAGTTTCTATCCAGGGTATTTTTTAAATTTATTATTTTATTTTGTTTTTATTTGTGTGTGGGTGTGTGGTACTGGAGATAGAACTCAGGGGCATTCTACCTCTGGGCTACACCCCCAGCCCTATTTTATTTTTTATTTGGGAACAGGGTCTCACTAAGTTGATAACAGCCTCACTAAGTTGCTGAGGCAAGACGGGCATGGTGGTGCACGCTTGTAATCCCAGTACTTGGGAGGATCCGGGTTCGCGGCCAGCCTCAGCTACTTAATGAGGCCTCTGCAACTTAGTGAGACCCTGTTTCAAAATGAAGAATAAAAAAATAGGGCTGGGGGTATAGCTTGGAGGTAGAATGCCCCTGGGTTCAATCCCCAGTACTGCAAAAAAAAAATTGCTGAGGCTATCCTTGAACCTGCAATCGTCCTGTCTCAGCCTCCCAAGTACTGGGATTACAGGCATTCGCTACCAAGCCCTGCTCTATCCAGGGTATTTATTAGTCATCCACTTGTGCTCTTTGAGAACATACGTATCTTATTTTTTTTGTTGTTGTTTTTTGTTTTTGTTTTTGTTTTTGTTTTTTGCAGTACCAGGGATTGAACCCAGGTACGTTCTACCTCCGAGCTACACCCCCGGCCCTATTTTTTATCCTTTATTTTGAAACCGGGTCTCACGAAGTTGCGGTGGGCCTCACTAAGTAGCTGAGGCTGGCCACGAACCTGGATCCTCCGGTCTCCGCCTCCCAAGTACTGGGATTACAAGCGTGTGCCACCATGCCTGGCCTTTGTATCTGTATTTTTCAAACAGAATTATAAATGGGCTTTTTCACTGTTTGCTAAACCAAGAACTTTACATGGTTTTCTTTGTAGTGTAAGAAAGCCAGTAGTTATTTTTTGGTGTAAAAAAGTCTTCAAACACAATCAACTTTTCTACTGCATATTTCTGTATTATTTCAGGAAATATATCCAGTTTTCCCTACATGGGATTCTTAACACAGAATGACACTGGAAGGACTCACAATGAAGCCTACAGGAAATTAGGGACCAGCATGGCATGGGAGTTTTCCTAGGCTATTCAAATCAGATTTAGTCAAATCATAGCCAAATAATTTGGATGTGATGTCTGTATATGAGGTGAAGATGGGATCTAATTATGTACACTTTCCTCTGTTGTCTCAGAACCATTTTAGTCTAGCCCCTTTATGACCCCACTAACACGTCATGTATCACATATGTGAGGTTCTGTTTCAAGACCCTTACACACCGTAACTCTTACATACCTCTATATTTTGTATAAGAGTCCTGAACAAATACCACTTTGCCTTAATTATAAGACTTTAATTAACCAGGCATGGTGGTGCATGTCTATAATCCCAGCACTTGAAAGGCTGAGACAGAAGGATTGTAGGTTCAAAACCAGCCTCACCAATTTAGAGAGGCCATGAACAACTTAGTGAGACACTGTTTCAAAATAAAAAATAAAACAGGGCTAGGGGTACAGCTTGGAAGTAGAATGCCTCTGGGTTCAGTCCCTAATACCTCCCCCACCACACACACACACACATACACACACACACACACACGTAAGTCTTGTGTCTGGTAGGTCAAGTCTTCCCTTGTCTCAATGTGTTCTGGCTACTTTGGTCCTCAGCATTTCCATTTGAAATTTAGAATCAGGTTTATTGGTAACTTCTCTTGGATTTTGAATATATAGAGCCATCTGGACTACAAATAAGGATAGCTTTCTTTTCCTTCCTATTCCTTACATGTGCCATTTATTATTGTCTTATTAAATTAACTAGGCTGCTCAGTACTCTGTGGAATAGAAGAGGGGATAATAGGATTCTTGTTATTCCTGACTTTAGAGAAAACAAGTCTACTGGTTCACCATCGTGTATGATGTTTTCTCTAATTTTTTAATAGTGACTCTTTATGCTGTTTAAAGAAGTTTTCCTCTATTCCTGATTTGCTAGTCCCCTCCAAGGGTTTTTTCACAAATGAATGGTAATTTTTTAAATGTTTTTAAAGCATCTTTTAGTATCTACTGAGATGATAGATTAAAAGTGAAAAAAACATAGAGTATACCATTAATGTAGCTTATTATACAGATAAAAGCATTGCTACTGAAACATTTTGCATTCTTGGGATAAATCCTATTACATTTTATTTCTTTTTATATACTAAATTTGAATAGCTAGTAATTTATGTAGAATGTTTATATCTATGTTTATAAATGAAATTAGTCTATAATTTCCATTTTTTATTTTTTTATTTGAAACAGGGTCTCGCTAAGTTGCTGAGAGCCTTGCAAAGTTGCCGAGGCTGGCTTCAGACCTGTGATCCTCCTGTCTCAGCCTCCCTACTACTGGGATTACAGGCTTGGGCTACCACACCTGACTATAATTTCCCTTTTTAATGTCCTTTTTTTTTTGTAGTACTGAGGGTTGAACCCAGGGGCATTCTACCTCCAATCTATAATCCCAGACTTTTTTTTTTTTTAATTTTGGGTCTCACTAGATTGCTGAGAGTCTTGCTACGTTGTTGAGGCTGTCCTTGAACCTGTGATCCTCCTGTTTCAGTGTCCCAAGTACTGGAATTACTGGTGCACACCACCATGCCTGGCTCCTTTTTAATGTCTTTATTTTTTCCCATTTTTCTACTCTCCAAAACTATTTATAAAATATTAGGATAACCTTTCCCTTAAAGATTTAGTAAAATTCACCTATAAAAACATCTGGTCCTGGTGTCTTTGATGAATGTGACTAGTTGCCAGTTCAGTTTCTCTACTGGTTATTGTTAAATACTGTGTCTTTCTGTTTCTTTTTTATTTGATTGCATTAGTTTATATATGTCTCAATTGTTCCATCTAATTAGGTGTTTAAAGTTATTGACATAAAGTTATCTGTAATGTTATTTATGTTTTTTAAAATAGTGGCCCCTTTTATCAGTAATATTATTTGTGACTTTCATATTTTTCCTTTTATCAGTTTTCTTGAAGTTGGCCGTTGTGAGCCTCTGTTATCGTATAGAAAGAGTCTGTTGGGCCCTGGCTCCAAGCAGCCGTTCCTCTGGGGCCTCTCCCATGCAGTGGACTTCAGTCTCCTTTACGCTGAAGAGCTCAGCTCCCCACTGCCCATGGCCTGCCCACATCTGCTCCTGCTCACCGCATCTTGCTTCTGCTTCTTTTGGCCCAGGCTATATTTATCTTGCTTTTAACCCTGACCAAATTGGTATTTTTCAATTTTTCTTTTTATATTTAATCTTTCATTTTTATGCTTTAGCAGCAGGGTGGGTTTTTCAAGAAACGTGATCTTGAGAAGCTGAGTCTAATAAACTCACCCAAACCTGGACCATAACCTCCACTATGGGAGAGAATCCTTCCTCGCCCTCGCGCTCCGTCACATCCTCTGTTTCTCTCTCTTTTACTGTTTTGAACACATACTATGTACACATATGAACACATACTATGAACACATATTATGACACATACTGCAAGGGTACTTTAAAAGCAGTATCTTCATTACCATCTTACAGTGAGAAACTACAGTTAGAACCAGGGGACTTGCCCAAGGCCATTAAGATGGTGAGTGTTAGGAGCAAGTCCTCCCAGACATTCCCCCATCGCCCCTGTTCTAGCTCCTCACCGCCCCGGGTGGGGATGTGCTTTACCTTCATCCTTGTAGTCCATCATCCTGAAGAAATAAATGCTTTCACACAGTGAGATTCTTGTAACAGAGATATACTGCTAAATGCAATAGGGGGGAAACAGTCTTCTAGACAGTACCCTCTACGTTTCTCATTAGCATTTATTGTTATTTTTTATCAGCTTTCTTTGGTCATAGAACTATTTGCTTGGAATTGCTTCTGCTATTTTTTATGCAAAACCTTATAAAATATAGAAAAGATTTTTAGAATCAGTAAACGTTTCTGGTTGCATTTATCTTTACTTACTTTTCATCTTATAAAAATGTGCACCTATAATCTGAAAAACAAAAAAGTCTCCAAGTTTGGAATTTTTTTGTAGAAATCAAGAAACCTGACTTCTGCTCAGTGGAAAATACAATTATACATGTAATTACAGGAATGTGACGTACAAGTACAGCTTCATTAATGGGTTAGGACTGTTGAAAGAATGTTCTAGAGGGGAAGATAAGCATTTGTCAGTTGTTCTTGGAGTTCCGCCAAATCTTAGATTTAAAGATATGTTTGCAGAGAAATGTAGATAGCTACCAACTTATGCTGAGAATCTTTGAGTATCTTCTTTAATGGAATACAATGTAAAATAGCATAACTTTGCAAATTTACAACAAAGACAACCCCTTTGTTTTCATGCAGAATTGAAGAGGTGAACACTGATATTTATATGATATTTGACCAAATGAGAAAAAGTTGTATGTTTAATTTTGTGTGTGTGTGTGTGTGTGTGTGTGTGTGTGTGTGGTACTGGGGATTGAACTCAGGGGCACTCTACCTCTGAGCTATACCCCCAGCTCTATTTCTTTTTCAACAGGGTCTTACTAAGTTGCTGAGATTGGTCTATATGGTTTTAATGCTGATCAAAGCAGACATATGCATCTGTACACATACAATGTATATAAGGAAAAGCATTTGTGTTGTGGAAACACTAACTTGTGATAGCAAAAATCTACAAGAAATTTATATAAAATGCTCTTCAATAGAAACTGCAGCTAAGAATGACAATTTTCCTACTCTGTAAGCTTTCTCTTGAGATTTAAAACAAATAGATCAAGCAATTAAAACAATTGTGCTTTATATTCCCTAGGTAAGAATGGTCCCTTAATTATGATTACATAAAATATTTTCTTTTTCAGAAAGATCTTTATTACTTTACATTTTTATTTACTATTTTCATGTGCTCCTATCTCTCCCACGATTTATTTCTAAACTCAACATTTTTTTCTTTGTGTGTGTGTGTGTGTGTGTGTGTGTGTGTGTGTGTGTAGCACTGGGGGTTGAACCCAGGGGCATTCTATCTCTAAGCTACACCCCCAGCCCTATTTTATTCATTATTTTGAAGCAGGGTCTCACAAAGTTGCAGAGGGCCTCACTAAGTAGCTGAGGCTGACCGCGAACCTGCGATCCCCTTGTCTCAGCCTCCCAAGTACTGGGATTACAAGCATGTGCCACCATGCCTGGCTAAACTCAACATTTCTAAATAACTTTAATAGCAGTGCCATTGTTCTGATGGGCAGTTTGATTAGTCCTCCAAATCTAACTCCTTTATATGTATATTTCTCCCCCAGAGGAATCTGAGGCTGTAAATCTTGGAATTTTCATTAGTTTGCTCTGGTCAATCCTTCTCTCTTCAGAGAACATTCCCCTACATGTGAGGTCTGTGCTCCATTTCGCTTGGGCGGGGACCAGGCTGACAAGACATGAAATGATTGAGGGCTGCTGTCAGCTTCTAACAAGAAGCACCAGCTCAACTTCACAACATGGGAACATAGAAAACCAGGGCTGGAGAAGCGGATGTACTCGGAATTGCCCTCACTGTCATTTCCTGGGCCCAGTGAGGGTCCAGAGAGTCAACCAGACAGCTATTTCCAGGTCGCCCTCTCCACAGGGAGGCTCCAGGAATATGTGAACCTGAGGTCAGAACTCCGCGATTTAGACGTTTATGATCTACGTTTGATGTTTTATGTAATGAGATTTCAGATAGGACTTTGTTTTGAGGCTTGAGCCCAATTTTTCTTTTTATCTAATATTTTATAAATATCCTTTGAAAGACTTCATGAGTAAATAAACTATTTTAACTCAACACTTTCAATGAATAATTGTCATATGTCTTTATTCAGTTATATTAGTGTGTTGTATTCAGTGTTGATTCTTGAGTACAGTACAAGAGTTCAAAGGTTCTATTATTAATGTGAATAATTAAGTGTTTAACACTATGCTAAGTATTTTACATGTATTACCTCATTAATCTCCAAATCTATATCAGTGAGCCTAGTTTTAAAAGTGGGCTTTGAAATGCAGTAACCTTTTGTAAAGTAGCCCAAAGACAGACACACAGCAACTAAGTGAAAGAATTGAATTTTAAATGAAAATGTTTCTCAGTTGCCTGATCATTATAAAATTGCACACATTCTACTTCAATGCTTGAAATCATTAACTGTTTATAAACAGTGGGAATGAAATGTACAAATTGCAAAACATTCATAAAATTATGATGACCTACATTGAACTAATATAGCTGGTATTGGCAAAACTTTCTGAAATGTAAGAGAAGTTTGCTTTCTTCCTCTACAGAAGAATGGAGAGATATGCTCACTATTGTCCCTTCCCAACAGGGGTCCAAGACGGGATGCCTTTGTGCGGTGCAGGTGACCCAGTGAGAGAAGAGGGGGCGACAGGTGTGATGGCAGGTTCACATTCCTGTGTGCACAGCTGTCCTCACAGACTCTGAGCTACATCACCACAGCAAGCAGAGCAAACAAAAGGTCAAAAGGGCAAAAACATCTTAGTGTGAGAAGTTTTTACTCCATTCTCTGCCATACCCTCTTCATCTGAATATTTTTATCAATAAAATTTAAAGTTCGTAGCTGAGCATGGTGGTGCACGCTTATAATCCCAGTACTTGGAAAGCTGAGACCGGAGGATCTGGGTTCGCGGCTAGCCTCAGCTACTTAGTGAGGCCCTCCGCAACTTAGTGAGACCCTGTTTCAAAATAAAGACTAAAAAACTAGGGCTGGGGGTGTAGCTCAGAGGTAGAATGCCCCTGGGTTCAATCCCCGGTACTGCAAAAAAAGAAAAAGTTGGTTGTTTCAGTGGAATGTTCCACCTGAGGATAAGACAGAGAGAGAGAGAGAGAGAGAGAGAGAGAGAGAGGAAGGAAGGATCTTATTTCTATTGTTTTCCCATATGTTATTAGTGATTTATCATTTCAGTTTTGAAATATCCTCTAATATCTCTGGTTATCTCAAAAGATGCTATTAAGTTTTCAAAAAAAGTCTCCAAAGAAAAATATTGCCACATCTCTAGAGGGCTATTAAAATTCTCCCTCCCTTTTCTCTTTCCAGAATCTTCACCATGCCAAACTACAAACTGACTTATTTTAATATGAGGGGGAGAGCAGAAATTATTCGTTATATATTTGCCTACCTAGACATAAAGTATGAAGATCACAGAATAGAACAAGCTGACTGGCCTAAAATAAAAGCAAGTAAGTAGCACAAATAAACAGTTCATGAATATGCAGAGAAAATATACTTTTAGAACCTTTCATTTTTCCTTGGAGAAATGATAAAATAAAGGTTTTTCAATCTCACATAGCTTTAAATTGAGAAGCAACAGTGAGAGCAAACTAAATAAATGCTATGTGAGCCGGGCGTGGTGGCGCATGCTTGTAATCCCAGTACTTTGGGAGGCGGAGACCGGAGGATCACAGGTTCAAGGCCAGCCTCAGCTCTCTCTCTGTCTCTCTGTCTCTCTGTCTCTCTCTCTCTACTTAGTGAGGCCCTCCGCAACTTTGTGAGACCCGGTTTCAAAATAAAGTATAAAAAATAGGGCCGGGGTTGTAGCGCGGAGGTAGAACGCCCCTGCGTTCAATCCCTGGTACTGCAAAAATAAATAAATAAATGCTGTGTGACTCAGCAAATTTTACGTTACAGGTGAAAGCACAAACCTCACAGAAAGAAAATGTAAATGTAAACCATTCTTGCTTAGTCAGAAGAGCTGGAGGGCCATGGGCCATATCATTGTTTCATTTTGTACTTACAATATTGTATTGGTTAAAACAGGGTTTAGGCCATTTTCCAGCTTCACAATCTTGGGAAGTAGAGTTAACTTCAAACTCAGGTCAATTTAACACCTTGGCCCACATTATTTGCACTAGATAATGCCAACATCGATAGTGTGATAATTGGTATATTAACAATAAATTGCCACATGTCTTTTGGAAGCATGAGCAACAACCACTTTTTCTTAGCAGATGTCTCTTCTCTGGTGGGATACAGGATCTTATTTCCTGTTCCCGTGAAACTTTACTATTGATATCCAAAGGTTTCTTCTGAGATCAGAATTCATTCATGGGATTTTAAGATGATGGACGTGTAGCAGGGAACATTCATTTTATCCACTAATTAGTTAAGTCAGGATGAATAGCAAGGTGCAGAGATAGTACATATAACGAATTTTGCCTTTTATTTTTTAATTTATTTTATTTTATTTTTGGTACTGGGGATTGAGCCCAGGGACATTCTACCTCTAAGCTACACCCCCAGTCATTTTTTTCTTTTTAATTTTTAATTCTGAAACAGGATCTCTCTAGGTTGCTGAGACTGGCCTCCAACCTGCCATCCTCTTGTCTCAGCCTCCCTAGTACTAGGATTACAAGCATGCACCACCATGCCTGGCTTGCTTTTAGTTTTTAAAATTAGCTTTTTTAATTTTAGCTTTTCTTTGAGTGCCTCATACCCTTTTACACCTTGACTTTTCATTGTGTTATTAAAAATAGAATTTCTGCATTTTCTTAATATTTTCATGGATCCATAGAGTTGAAAGGGATCTTAAAGTTCATGATGAGTCCCAACATAAAGAGGATAGAAATTTCATTGGCATAAACCCCCAAGTTGGTCTAGTGATTTTGCTTTGTAAAGTTGTCAAAGATGAGGTTCCTTTCTTGTCGATCTGCCATCCCTCGTGTCTTTTTTACACAGGGTAAGACAGTTTCCTCTTCTTCCACACTCTAGCTCTTGGGAGCTGTCAGGGAGGGAGGGGCACAGCCCTTCCTTTAAACCGCAACACCAGAGCGCTGCAGACGTCACTTCTGATTCACATTACCTTGGTAGGACTGGCCACGTGGTCACATATTACTGCAAGGGAAGTGGAGAAATATTCACTTTATTGTGGAAAGCTATTTGTCTAGCTAAAAATGTAAGGTTTTATTACTTTGGGAAGAAAGGAAGAGATATTGAGAAGCAGTTTCTATTACAAAAGTTACTTGGTTTCACCCCCCATCCAGTTTAGCTGTGTTTTCTAGTGTCTGAAAACCTCCAGGCTCTCCCCTCTGCTAGACCTGAACTAACTGAAACCTCCCATCAACGCATTCCACCATTGAAGATTCCTATTAAAAAGTTCTTCCTGATGGCCGGGCGTGGTGGCGCACGCTTGTAATCCCAGTACTTTGGGAGGCGGAGACTGGAGGATCCGGGTTCGCAGCCAGCCTCAGCTCTCTCTCTCTCTCTCTCTCTCTCTCTCTTTCTCTCTCTCTCCCTGTCTCTCTCTCTCTCTCTCTACCTAGGGAGGCCCTCCGCAACTTCGTGAGACCCGGTTTCAAAATAAAGCATAAAAAATAGGGCCGGGGGTGTAGCGCGGAGTTAGAACGCCCCTGGGTTCAATCCCCGGTACCGCAAAAAA
>PVJS01041496.1:0-17936 GCA_004027185.1 Glis glis
AAAAAAAAAAAAAAAAAAGTAGACTCTGTGAAGGTGAACATCCTGTCCAAAGTTACAAAATATGTGGCAGGACCTAGAAATGAACCTGAATTTCCCAGGCTCTAAAATTTAGAGCATATTCACTTCATGACAATGACCCTGTTTTTGTCTTACCATATGGCCTCATTTGGGTGAGATCAAGACCATACATAACATTGAATATATCAAATTCCTTCCCTCAACATTCAAACTTCTCTGTATAATTTAATCCTTTCTCCTTGTCTCTTTATTTCCTTAACTAAATCGTCTTAGTTTTTATTTTCTTCTCAATTGGATTCTCCCTACCTACAAATATACTTGTCTTCTTCCTTCCAGAACAATTAAATATACAATAAAGCATACATAAAAAATAAACTCTTTCACTTCTTCCTGAAACATTCCTATTTTTCTTCTCTTTATATCCATCCTTTTAAAAATTAATATTATCCACTCTCCTGAAACACCCATCCACCAGTAAATCCTTTGTGACTTAGCTTCCATTCCCACTGTTCAATGAAAACTGCTCTTAAGAATGAATTTCCATGTGAGCACTGTTGTACATCATCTACCTTTGACCTTCCGTTAAGATTTTACAGTTAACATTTCCCTCTGGATCATTTCATTCGTGTTTGTGACCCAGAACTATTCAAGATTACTATCTATGTCAATGATTATTTATGATTGGTTAGCTTTTTTTGAAATTGTTCTAATGGTCCTTCATCCTCCAAATGATGAAATTTCTCCCCACTCTGTGGACTAAGTATCCTTCCTTCTGAATTTATAGAGATGTTTCTGAAACCTTATCTTCATACCTTCAATTCTACCCAAATCTAGGCACATTTTGAACCACTTACAGAATCCTTCAATTGTGTCTGCATTAATCCTCAACTTCAACATAAATCATTTTAGTTTACAAACTCATACTTCAATCTAGTTTCTGTATCCAACAACATTCATTCTCACTTGTTCAAACTTTTCTTTCCACTCCTTTACCCGGCTTGAATTGAGACATATAATGCCAGGAATTGAGGGAAGATATATTGTCTATGTGAGAATGTCCTAAAGACCATGAGTTTATTTCATGAATCTTTATGTTTTTAATTTGCCAATTATGAAGACATATTTCCTCTTCCTCTTCTGGAAAGAAGAACAATCACTGTTAGATTATTCTACATCACAATGTTTCGCGACTTATCTATTAGTAAGTTAATCCTCTATTGTTTTTATTTCTCTAACAAGTGGTGTGCTGTTAGATATGTAACAAGAAGCTCCCCAGAACTGGGGCTGGGATGGGAACTCTGACTTGTAGCATATCCCTATTTTCCCTCCATGGCCTATTTAAAGCTATCAACATGCTACCACTGAACACAGATTTGGAAAAGAACACAGTCGACATCCCTGAGCCAGTTCCAGCGTGGCATTGACTCCAACAAAGCAAAATCTATTGCCTTCATCTTTTCCTTTTATTCATTTATATCAGGAAATTAGAAACTTTCATAGCAACAGTTGAATAGTTATGATTTTCTATAAAAGTAAATATGCTCCTTGGTGTAATAATATCATTATATGGGAAATGGAATAGTGGGTTTATTAATCATTTAATTATTCAAGCCAGATACAGTGGCACATGCCTAGAACCCCAGTACTTGAGAGGCTGAGACAGAAAGATGGCAGATTCGAGGCTAGCATGCGATAACTTAGTGATACCCTGTTTCAAAATAAAAAGGGTTGGGGTGTAGCTCAGTGGTAGAATGCCTCTGGGTTCAATCTGCAGTACCACAAAAAATTAATTACTCAAAATTTAATTAAGCATTTATTATATGGTGGGTAAACTTAGAGTGGCAGGAATACATGTAAGGAAGACAGACAAGGCATTGCTGTAAAGAGTTTGTAATCATGTTGGGCCAGGAAGGCTACAGACAACAAATAAACAACAACAATGAGAATAAACAAAATAGTTTCTCATAATAAACTTGCCAATGTAGGGAATTAATACAGTTGTAAGATTAGAGAGTATGAGTGCCGTATAGCTAACGTGATGGGTTTTTTCTTCCATTTTCTTAGCCCTACAGGTCTAATTTAGTGGCGACCCAAAGGCCCTAACTTATTTTGTGCAATTTGAAATCAAATCATTTTTATTTGTTCTTTGCATCTTGATACCATTTTCAAAACTTTCAGGATTCAACTGACCAAAATACAAAATGATGGGATTTCATGGCATACATAAAGTAAAAATGTGTATTCCACTACCACTCTTTCTACAGGGCCAGAAGGGAAAGGATGTTGTCAGAGGCTTAAGATCACTGACCTTTAATATTGAGAGGAAATGAAAGGTGGTCAGATGTGAAGTAAGCCATTGCATTTATGGTTGGAGGGCCCCTTAGGCTCTCTGTTTATTTGTTTGCTTTTTTATAGAATTATTTATAAAAATACTTGCAGAAATATCCATTATACCCTTGACAAGATTTGAATTAGTAATAGAACCATAATTTACCATTAAGCAACATTAAGCAATTATGTTGAAACAACTGCCAATTAGCTTCCACATCCTATCATCCCAGAGAAATGATTATAGTCTTCAGTTCTTGATCTAAGAACTATATACAATTAGTGAAATAGTTACTCATTCAAAGGATAAACACTTATAAATGTATTAGATCGCAGTCACAGACTTGTTCAAACTCTGTATTTCACAGAAATTTCCCGTTATGATTTGAGGGGGATATGACAATATTTTCTTATTTAGATAGCTACATTTTGTACAGCTTTCCTCTGACCTCAAGATCTAATTGAGGCAGCTGTCTAGGGAATGTGAGTGCATGTATTATTATTTTCATTACCACATTATTCATTTATATAGCATCTCTCTACCTCAAGGACCTAAAGGTGATTTACAAACATTAATTGCCAAATACCCATAGTGTTCCTTTGAGATATGTAAGCCTGAGGTTATGCTAATTAAAAATTATAATCAAACCCCAATTGTACACATACATCACACACACACACACACACACACACACACACAACATGCACGCATTTTATATCTGTTCAGGAGTGAGTGATAGGAAGACATGGTAGCAAGTTGTTTGGCCCTTTGTTTTGTTTTTGTTTTTGTTTTTGTTTTGGTGCTGCAGATTGAACCGAGTGCCCATGAATACTAAACTGAAGCTCCACTTCTGAGCTACACTCCCAGCCCCAGGCCCCTGTTTTAGAAGTGGTTCACCTCCATTGGAAAATAAAACTGAGAGATTATAAAACTAATGTGTAAACAATTTGATTTCATTGACAAAAATTGCCTTTAGAAAAAGGAAGCAAAATGAAAATATGAGGCTATCAAGCTAAGCCCATGGAAATTGTGATAATACCAACATAATTCTAACTCTAGGCTTGCATCCTTCTGGGGTAGAAGGTACTTACATTTCAACCATTACTGAGATGACGTCTTTGCTGTGATAGTGACTTAGAATGGCAGACGCTGACATGCTATTCGGGAGACAGGTTTAATTGCCAGTCTCTCTGGGTTGCCTTCACTATATCTTCATGATGGCTTATTGTGGACTGGTGACTTTGCTTCTATAGCCCATGCCCAGCACGCCCTTCTCTAATCACACCACAAAACTAACCCCTTTGAGTTTTGGCTACCACGTTGGGGAACTTCTGTGCAGAATATAAACAGAGCCAAAAGTTGGTTAAAAAATAAATTTGATGAACCTCTAGTGAGACATAATCAAGATAAAAAATGAATAAGCCCAAATAAACAATATCAAGATTAGAAAGGAAGTATCCCTATAGAGAACACATTTTAAAAAGATAACAGGATAACAATTCCCTTGATAGGCAAAATTTTGGGTACAATAAAATATTTCTTAGAAAACACAATTTATAAAACAAAAGAGAATAGGAAACCCTATATATTCCGTTAACTATTAAAGACATTGACTTGATACTTTCAGGAAGTGAAGTAAGTGAATCAGGTCACCCGCTTCCAGTCTGTCAGCTTCTAAAGACACCACTCATTTCCCTGGCTTTATTTTTCCTTTCTGTAAATAAGGAAGTTAAACTATATTATCATTCCACAAACAAAACTCCAGAATGATGAATTTTCACCAGCAGATTCTGCCAAATGTGAGGAAGAAATGGCACCAATGCTACATACACCCTTTTAAGAACAGAAAAGAAAACATGGACATAGTCTTCAACTCTTTACAAGGCCATCATGATCCTGATACCAAACCGCAAAAAGAATAGGACAAGAGAGAAAAAAACATAAGAAACTAGCTCATTAACATAGATAAAAATTATCTATGAATTATTAGCAAAACTATTTCAATAATCAACACACTATAAGATGAGTGAGTAACATTTTTCAGACATGCAATGCTAAATGAACATTAGACATTCAATCACTGTATTCTGTCCATCTAACAAAAGAAAAAAAAATCATATGATCATCTCAATAAATGTAGAAAAACACTTTAAGGAAATTTAACATTGACCCTTGATTTGAAAAGAAAATCCTGGCAAACTAGGAATGGCAGGGACATTTTTAAATCTTCCATAGATCAACAACTTACAGCGTCTCTCCCTGTCTCTCTCTCTCTCTACCTAGTGAGGCCCTCCGCAACTTCGTGAGACCCGGTTTCAAAATAAAGTATAAAAAATAGGGCCGGGGGTGCAGCGCGGAGGTAGAACGCCCCTGGGTTCAATCCCCGGTACCGCAAAAAAAACAAAAAACAAAACAAAACAAAAAAAACCTACAGCAAATATCTTATTTAATGGTGAGTAGTCATACTTTTTTCAGATTAGGAACAAGGCAAGAATATCTGCTGTCACAACTTGAATTCAATGTTTTTAAAGAAGCGAGACACAAAAGAAACATGCTCCCCACACGCACGTATACACACACAACCCTCCTCAAAAGGAAGGATAGTCGTTGCTTTTGAGGAGGTAAGAATATATCAAGTAACAATAAGATTGGGTCATGTTTATTTCAAAACTATGTCCATATTTATGTAACAGCAACAAAGACAGTTTGATGCCCAGGAAAATATAAACCAACACATCTTAACACATTTAGAAGAGAATCAGATAGTATTCCCAGAATCCAAATTTTAGGCAAATAGGATAGAGACAAGGTAAAAATGACACAAAATGCTGTCTGACTGCAGAATTCTAACCAGATGTAGGTAAATTTTGTGTGGCATGTGTGCCATGGCTGGCCATTTCACCAGTGGTCTGCTGTCATGGAGTTTTCATGTCCCTATGCCTATTAGGAAGCCCGTTATGAGAGAGGGCTTCTTAAATCTTGCAGAAATAGTCACCTTCTTTAATATCCTGGGACAAGTAAGAAACTGAGAAAAAGAGTAGCCTGGTTCGACCAACTCCAGAAGCCCAGCTTCTTCATCTCACTGGCCTCAGTTTTCTCATTCATGAAATGGGAATATTCTTTGTTCCCAACACACAAAGTTGCTGCTAGGGTAAGGATTAACATATGAAAAGCATTTAGAACACTGCTTGGCATGTGTTATAGTTCAGATCTTGTCTGTCCCTCAAAGGTCCAGGTGTCAAAGTGTTGGGAGGCGGTAAAAGCTTCAGGAGGGGGGGCCTGATGGGAGTCCCTTAGGTAAGTGAGAGTGTGCCGTTGAAGGTACTGGGGATCTCAGTCTTTTTTTCTTCCTCTGTGCTCTCTGGTTTATGATGTAAATGGTTTTGCTCCACCACATGCTCCCTCCATGTTGTGCTTCCTCGCCACAGGCCAAAAGCAACAGCGCCAACCAATCATGGACTGATTGGCTCCAAAACTGCGAGGCAAGATGAGCCTTTCCTCTTCATAAGTTCATTATCATGGATATTTTGTTACAGTGGCAGAAGGTAGTACAGCAGGTAATAACTGCGCAGCAGGTGTTAGCTCTTATTATGGTGATCTTTAAAACCCAGTAAAAAGTGACTCACCCTATCGTCTCTAAACGACAATTATATCAGAATATAATCAGTAGACTGGGATATGCCTTCTTGTGTGTGGCAGGCCAAGTAGAGCATCGCTTTGCCAATCCAGGTTGTGCTAACCCAAGTAGAAGGCACTACCTTCTCATAGTCTTTCCTTCTTAAATAAAGACGCCCAAGGCTGAAAGTCCTACCTGCTGACTACCCCTCTCATGATCTTCCTTTGCAGGTAAAGAACTTCTTAAACAAAAGCTCTCACTTTCTCTCACTTACATGTTCACTTACACAGCCATATACATTTCCACAAGAGTTATAAGGCAAAATTTAGACATGAGCTGTTCAGGTGTATCAAGAAGAGGAAATCTCCCTCCACACTCTCAAAACAGTGTTAGAGCCACAACTCTTCTTGGTCACCCACAGGACCTACTTTCCCAATTTTCACTTAGAATCTCAGGCTAATGAGCTGCATAAAAAAAATCGTTTTTATTAAGAAAAATTCAGGGGTACCTTCACCTCTGCATTTTAAGATGGACCCTAAAGGTTATATTCAGGTGATTTTTTTGTTCTAAAACATCAAAAGGACAGATTACTCCAAAAGTAAATTCAAGAATCCACCTTTGGTAAAGCATAAAGTGCTTTCAGTTTGTGAACAACAATATTTAAAACAAAACCATCACCAAGTTTCAACCGGGACTAGAAAACGAGAAAATTTAATGAGATACTCTTCAGGATCCTTTTTGGACAGTTGCATGATTTCATTTTTCAAATACCCTCTTCCCCTCAAAATAAGCAGATGATCCTGGATGTTTGTCTTAATCTGGGCATCTGTTCTTTGGATTCTTACCAACTGTGTGTCCTTGAGGATACTGACAGGAAGTAAGGGCTTGAGGAACTTAATATGGTAGCTGGCTATATGGAAGAGCTGGAAGCAGGCTAGTTCTGTAACATGGATGGCCACTGTGCTGCTGGTATTGGTGTCATCAAGTGGGATCTTGGAGTCTTGGGGGAAGGACCAATGGTTGAAGATGAGTTGTTATGTAATAATTGCAAAAGTAAATGCCCAGGTTTCATGAAAATAGAGAAAGGTGGTGGACATACTTTAATCTTTTTCTCCAGGTAAGTTATCTGTGAAGCTGGCAATTGCTCCCCCTGTGTTCACTAACCACTCCAGTAAGCCTCACAGTAATTAAGTAAGGGAGAGCTGTCCTATTGGCTCCTTGGCCTTAGCCTACTTTGCAGGGAATATAAGTCAGGTTAGATGTGATTCTGTGTGAGAACCAGTCCTAATTAAAATGCAGTGGGAGAGTGCATATGCCTTCCTCACTCTTTTATTCCCTGAGAAGTGTTTTCAAAGTGAATTTGCCAACCCCAGGAAAAATTAAAAAGCAAAACACATTATCTCACAAATGGGAAAAAGAATGCTCAAATACAAAAACGAACTTTCTTTAACTCTCGTTTTTTGCACATTTCAAATGGATTCCCAGGGCATATTTATTTCCAAAATGTTTTCTCCTTTTTTATTTTTTTCTTGTTCATATCTTACTGTCACAGCATTCTGTTAATTCATGGAACTATAAATACTTTTCCAGGTGCGAGACTTTTAAAAATTGATAATTATTCTAACATCATGAAAATTTTATAATGAAATTCTTGATGAAAGTTATTCATATAAATGTTAATTGTATAAATGATATAAAAACATGTAAGTGCATATCATATCTATATCTGCTTAGATATAATGTCTCTTATAAAGCATATTGTACCTGATATGTATCTTAAATACTACATTTGGCTCAGGTTGGAGTCAAAATCCAGTCAGTAGCAAAGCATCTTGGAGCCACTGCCAGGCCTCGTTTGACAATAATAGTGATGTTTCACAGAACTTAATGAAATATCATATCTTTTCAATTAAAATTTTATATGGTAGAAGTTTATTTAAATTACAACAGATAATTTTCAAGTCTAGAGTTTAGTGAGGCATCCAAGAATAAACTGTGTGCTATTTTGAAGCATTCGTGTGAATACTTCATCATTATTTTTCACCATTAGAAAACACTTTTCCCCCAAATAATAAATATTGAGAGAAATGAGTGTTCTATAACACAACATCTATTTTTATTTTAAATGATTTATCCATTTCTGAAGAGCCAAACGAAAATTAAGCTTCATCAAAAGTCCTATTCATGCTTTCCAAACCAGAATTAATAGCCTGTCATTTTACTTACGCAGTTCTTTCAATTCTGTGATTATGGGACAGTGGTTTTCTGATTTGTTTCTTCCAGTGTGGGCAGCTGATTGTACACTCTGGTTAGCAAATATCTGTCTGGAAGGAAAGTTACCACCAGTGCATTGTGGGATGTTTTGGTCCAGAATCCTTGCCAGTGGTTCTGTCTGAGAATCAGAAAAGCAGCAAAATATACTCAGCAACTCCTTTTTTAAGTCACAATTATAAAAGCAGCAGACGTGCACATGTTATAAAAGATTGATTAAATGCTGCAAACAATCCTCTTAGATGGAATTGGTAGATGCCAGATTGTCATTAGGAGACTATCCAGAAAAGGAAAAGGCATTTTTAGATGAAAGGAGTGCTTTGTATTTATTTTATTATGCCAATGCATGTGTATATATGACAAGCTAATGGCCCTAGGAATTATCAAATTAGTCGATTTTGCATCTGCTGATTTCTCTATTTCTCAGTCTCATAGCTAATTTATTTAACTGCCTCCTCATTAGGAGTTCTTAGCAAATAATATCACCATTTAATTATATAGGCCTTTTATGTGTGGCAAAACTCTTCAACATCTATATCTTATTATTTGATCTCCATAATAGTTTTGGTAAAAATGTGCTTATATTATTTTACCAGTAAAGAATTTGAAACTCAGAGAAGGTATATGACTGACCTCCGCTGCATACTGGCTTTTTAAAAGCTGGAACTAAATAGAATTTCCTCATTCCTTGTAGAATGTTTTTCTACTGTACCTATGGCCACTTCAAATGATGTTTCTTCATGAATTGTGCAACTGGCCCTGAAAACAAAAATAAAGACAAAACAATTACTAATTTTTCAGCATTTGACATGGATAGCCTTTTGTACCAACAGTTCCAAATAAAACAGATGTGTACCAGCCCCCAAACTTATAGAAAATTATTAAAAAAGTATAAAACAGAAGTATCTGCTTATTGCTAGAGAGTAGCCAGCTGCATTAATCTGGTTTTTGTTTTTGTTTTGTTGTTGTTGTTGTTAATAACACATATCATAAATTGGGTAAGTTCTAAAGAAAAGAGGAATATTTTGGTTCATGATTCTGGAGGCCATTCAGGTCACCATATAGAGAGAGACAGCATAAGTATGTCTGTTCTCTGGTCCCTCTCTCTCTTCTTATAAAGGCACTGGTATTCGATTGTGGGGTTCCACCTTGATAACTTTATCTTATCCTTGTCCCCTCCCAGAGGCCCCCCTGTAAACCCATAGATTATGGGTTCACACTTTTAGTACCTCAAAATGGGGATTAAACTCCAGCATGAGTTTCAGAGGGGAAAAATCGTATTCAAACCATAGCGCCAGCTGATGGACTGGTGGAGATAGAATCACAAACGGAACTTAAGGAACATTGGTTGCGGCTGGAACGCTGGTGAGAACCTTTCTCTTGGGCCGTATTTTCTGGGCCACTTAGAAGCTGGTACTGCCCTTCGCTCCCATTCTATTTCTTCACCTGAGTGCTACACCACTTTCCATGCCCTCTAGCTGTCTTCCCAGAACCCACGCTTATTAAGAACATTGAAGAGAGAGAGAGAGCATGCTTCCCTATTCTCTGAGTGTGTTTTCCCCTACTAAGAAGTAGCAAATATCTGTAACAACTTACACCAGTACATTTTTACTCATGTCAGTGTGTGTTGACATATATTATCTTATTTGATCATGAAATCTTTGTGAACTAGCCCAAGATAAAAAGCACCTTTGAGGGACAGAAGGAGCCAGTTTGGCGAGGTGAACTGACATTCTCTAGGTCCCACAGCTCATGAAAGGCAGGTCAAGAATAACAATTCAAATCTTTTAACTCCAAATTCAATACTATTTGAACTGCATGTAGGAGAGCAGAGAAACCAGAAACTTGGTTTGGAAATAGTTTTTTGCTTTTTCTGACCTCTCAAAAAAGGTGACTAATTGCTGATTGCCTAGGGGTATTGCATAAAGTGGTTCTAGCCTCTCTCAGGTAGACAGAAGGGGAATGCTAGGACCTTTGATCCATTTTTCTTACTTTTCAATTAAATGGCAATGTGTAGGCTCTCTCCATTAGGGAAATGCAAGCACCAGGGCAAGCAGGACACAGAAACAGATTTTTTAGTTGCCTGAAGCTTACACATTTGGGGCTATCCTTTTAAAGAAAAAAATACAAAATAATAAACACATAATTAAGTATTAAATCAAATGTTTATTTGAAATGATTAAAGCAATCCCAAACAACAATAAACTTAGAAAAAAACTAACAAACTGCAAAATACAGAACACTAAGACATTTTTGTTTATTTACTAACACATGTCTAAAATACTATTTTCCTACATGTTTGGCTATATAGCCTGTGATCACCTCTTTGTAGAACAAGGGGTTTGTCATATAATTTTCAATAAAAGAAGTGAAAAAGAGGACTGACTGCCTTTCCTCTGGCATGTTTCTATTCCCCACCCACCAACTTGGGAGCCAAGTCTTAGGAGGGATACTGAGATGGTAATAGAGCGCTGACCTCCATCTGTATGTCAGGACACAGAGGCATAGTGTGTAGGAAGAGTAATGCAGGAAGACATTCGTACACCAAGAGGGATGAAATCAAGGTTCCTCAGGGCTCCCCAGAGGAAGTGCTCAGAAACACCAGCCTGGGAGTCACCCTTCCAGGTAACTATCTAACCAGAACCTGAACTGGAAGTACAGAAGACACACAGACACAGTGGGAAATACTGACGCCACCACGCTCTGAGAGAAGCAATGGCTGATCTGGTTCCTTCCTGGCCTGAGAAAGTGTGGTCCAGGGGAGATTTCCCACAGGCACACAACATAAAGAAGTCTTCTCTTGGGAGCAGTCCTAATGAAGCTCTGGCTGATCTTCATGTTCATTCACTCTTTCAACACACACACACACACACACACACACACACACAGAGAGAGAGAGAGAGAGAGAAATATAAGTAGCATTCTATCTATGCTACCTTAGAACTCACATTTCACTCTGAAGAGGAAATTTTTATTTGCTAGTGGATAAAAGACCCCAGGATGGGAAAAGAGAATTTCCTAGGAAACCCTGGATAATTGTTGTTTCAGTATTTTTATGCAATTTTTGATTCTCAACAATAGGTGGATGCAGCTGTAACATTGCCCGGCTCTCATCATCACAGGGATTAGCACCATGCAGACACGTTGCACCCACTGGCACTTGGCGTCCTATTCTTATAATCCAAATGAAGTCTCCCAAGCAATAATGGTGGTAGCCACATAAAATTACAGAAGCAGTGTGAGCCAGAAAAGAAATGTCTCCTCACATGAACTCTCTCTGACAGGGCTAAGCTGACCTACCCTATTATTTTTTAAATCCATATCATAACAGAAAAGTTTTAGATGCCAAAAAATGCCTGCAGCAGACTGTCTATAACCACCCACGTGGCATGTCACATTCTGGGACACATTTCCATCACTACCCATTGTTCATCACAAACACTGGATATTACAAACAAGACCTTCATTTTAGAACCTCATTTTCTAGCATCTAATTATCCTCCCAAAGCTATAATCCTTTGTTTGTGAAATCATAATTTATTCTTATGGAAATATGGTTATGACTTCAGGTAAAGGAACAAACAGGAAAAATAGATAAAACTTTTAAAAGTATCCTTTTTCATGCAAATCTTCCCAGCAATAAAGAAGGAATTAAGGAAATAGAACATATGTGATGAGCTGGTAAAATTGTGGCTAAATATACTGTTTCTAAAATTTCCTCAGCACCAGGTGCTTGAAAGCACACCGCTCATTTAGGCTGTCTGCAAGTGTTACCTTTGCAAGTTTTCCTTTTTTCCACTTTGATTTGTGAGTACTTTCAATATTTTGCAAAATTTTTACCTCACTTAATTTTATATTTCACTCTTTCTATAAATATTTTTCACGTTCCCAAACTTGAATTGCACCCAAATGGGTAAAGTTTCTGCAAGGTACCTGTAGTTACAGCTATTTGGGAGGCTGAGATGACAGGATGGTTTGAACCCAGGAGTTTGAGACCAGCCTGGACAAACATAGACCCCATTTCAAAAACAAAAACCAAAAATGCTAAAGTGCATATGTTTCATGATCACTGGCTTTCTAACATTGTATATTTAAAACAGCAAAAATGTTCCTGAAGAACTTCACATATATTATACTCTACTGATCATACAGTGATTAACTTCTTTAATCTGAACTCTTTTCCCAAAATTCCTTTGGTTACATTATCATATCCAGTGATAGGTCTATTCTAAATTCTTATTGCTGGCTCTACTACATTTTTTAAGCTATTAATCTATCCAACTTCTTGACCCTTTCTCCTTCTCTGGGGTCTCTGACAGACCTCTCTCCCGATTCTCCTGTATCCCTCATTACTTTTTCTAGGTCTTTCTTTGCGCTTCTGCGCATCATCCAGCTCCTAAACGAGGCAATTCCACATGCCTCCAGCATCCCATAAAATTTCTCCTCGTGGATATCTGTCTTATGAAGCACACAAAAGAAGTTAAGGGAAATCTTTTCCTAGAAGTTAGGCCTTGTTTTAGCATTTCTTGCTGCAAATATCAACATTCCTTTTACTTTTCACTAGAAACCTTGAGGTCATCTTTCAATTTTCCCTGTGCCTCAACCTCTAAACCCAGTCTCTCATTGTATGAAACATTTTTTTAATATAAAATCTCTCATTTATCTCCATTCCCATGTCAGCCCCATCACTGGACCCCTCACTACCATCCATGTAGAGCTCAGAGCTGATCCCTTCACCTCACCGTACTCACTCTGCCAAACAAAAATCAACCGATGATCCCCAAACATCCCACCAAACATGGCAGTCTCTATTTCAAGAGCATGATGTAATTCCTATTTTCTACCTCTTCCTTCCAATCTCACATTTTCTTCCCCATCCTATTCAACCAGCCTGATTTCTGATTAATTCCCATTATATAGTTTGTAATCAGGTACTCCCTTCTTCCTAGTATTGTCAAATTGATCTCTTTCTTAGTAACTTTTTTCATATCTCCCCTCTATCCAGAAAAACTTAATTCTTGCCTCCACCTATTCTAAACCAATTCCTTCTTCGAAGTTCACCAGACTTCCCTGCCTTGACTAAGTCCACATGCACTGATCTATCCCATCTCGAATACCCTGTCACACTGAAGTTCTAAGCCACTTGTCACAATACTAATAAATGGCTAAGGCTGCCGGGATGACTTGTAGGCCAGGTCTCACAGGGTTGCTGCACCCTAGTGCGTTCACCTTCATTACAGCTGTGATAGTCATCTTTGTGACTTCAGAAACTCAAGTTGTAATCATTCAGTTATGGTCAGACCCTGATCAGTGGAAAAGAGGGGAAAAAAATCATCTGGATTGGTTCTAAGTCCAGCCCAACAACCCACAGCTATATGAACTCAAAAAAGTTACTCAAACTTTACTAATTCTTTGATTTCTCATGGTTAAAAATAGGAGTATTAATATCAACTTTCCTTACCACACTTGACTGTTATGAAAATTAAATCAGATAATTTATGTGGAAGAACATTGTAAAGCATTATGCAAACGTACAGAATTATTACTAATTCATGATAACAAAATTCATGAGATACTTAGTTCTGAGCCATAAAGTTAATTTAATAATTTATAAAGAGGAATAAATATTTCTGCTGACTGAAGAGATGTGTGTGCTCTTGAGGTAAAACTTGGATTAAAGGATCTAAGGAACTGAGTAAATAATGATAAGGTTTGGGGAAATAAATCGCAAGAGACTTAAATGGTTTTAGGTGATAGCTTGCAGTAATCCTTGATCTTTTAAGGGGGTAGGTGGTGGAGATAGGAGCCCGGACTCCTTTCTACAAATACCCAACCTTACCATAGCAAGAGAATTTGTATTAGGTTTGAGAATAGAAGATGGTTGCATTTTCTGAATGCATATATTACCCATGCAGTGGGAAGCTAGCTATATCTTACCACTAACAATGAATCCATAAGGTTAACCTTGCTTATAATAGTTACACATCTCACAGCATCATACTAGCTCTAAGAATGAATTGCTCCCTCCTCTACATTGCATAACTTTATTTGCAGACTGTGCAAAACAGACTGTCCGAGGTCATATATTAACTCTGTCACATACTGATTATGTTATCTTAGCAAACTACTTCACACACCTCTAAGCCTCAGCTTTTCTGTCTATAAAAGGGGGATAATAACATTCTTTGTACATCATAGGTTGCACTGGGGATTAATTGAGTTAATGCATAGAATACAGCAAGAGCTCAATGAATGTCTTTGTTGTTTTAGCACCTATTTCACTGTTTTGTTTGGTTTTAACCATCTCTTTGCATATCCATCTATTCTGCCAGATGCCAAGCATTCAGGATATAGGTTCTGTCTTATTCTTCTTTTTTAACTTCTCAGCACTTACCATAGTGTTTTGCTCACTAAACATGTTAAATATGTTGATGAACAAACCTAAGGCTATTTCGTGCAGATATCTTGCTATCCCAACTAATATTTAATATTGGGAGCTTTGTAAGCCCTCATTCAAGGTTAAAGTTATGTCTCAAGTTCTTTTTATTTCTCCTAAATATGAGGCACTTAATAAATATTGATGATTGATAAATGGTATATGAAGTCATTTCTAAAATCATCATGAAACCTGAATAATAAAGCATGCTAGTTCAGAATCTTTATCCCATATTCTCCTCTACTTTGCTTTTGGCCACATGTCCTCACTCCCCCAGCATCAATCATGGGAAGCAATGACTGCAACAGTGCCAAGTGTGTTCAAAGCCAACTAGAGAAGCATTATAAATTTCATCACAGAAACAAGCACTTCTGAGACAATAAAATATTAATTGGTACTTTAGTAAGACTTTGGAAGAAATTGAACAGCACAAAGAATTAATAAGGAGGCACTGTTTGCAACAGGACAGAAAATAAAGCTGTGAGAACCAGGCCCTTCAAACAGTGCATGGAGAGAGTGCAAATTTGAAATGGTGGCACTCACTGATGGGCCATCTTCAGAAACATGAAACAATTCCCTGCCTCTGCCAACATCGTAGGTGAATAGTCGTGGTACCACCTGCAATGTGCATCACTGTCACCGGGTCATTCTCTTCCTTCTTTTATAGAAACTTGCTTTGATGACACTTTGTTCTCTAGAAAAGGATTTAATATTCATGTTAGTAATTCAGTTAAATTAAATTTTTTTGTTTGCGGTACCGGGGATTGAACCCAGGGGCATTTTACCTCTGAGCTACACCCCCAGCCCTATTTTTTATACTTTATTTTGAAACTGGGTCTCACGAAGTTGCGGAGGGCCTCACTAAGTAGCTGAGGCTGGCCGCGAACCCGGATCTTCCGGTCTCCGCCTCCCAAGTACTGGGATTACAAGCATGCGCCACCATGCCCGGCCTTAAATTAAAATTTTTAATCGCGAGGAAGTACAGAGCTCTCTCTGACTCTCCCAGAGAAATGCCTTAGTCTCTTTTTTCTCCACTGTACTTTGTAGCTATGCATTATATTGTTTATTAAGAATTTATTTACATGTCTATTCTACAAAATACAGCACATCTTCAATTAGGCTATGTGCCAATATAGGCAAAAGATCCATATTAATTATCTCTGTAAGTACCTAGGACTATGTCACCCATATGGTAGGTATTCCATAAAAACTGTGGAATAACTTAATGAATGAACAAAAAGAAATATATAGGCTCACCAAATGCCAGGTTTCTGGAGTTTCAGATAAAATAAGGCAACTAGTGCTTGTCTGTAAGAGGCTTACATTAAAGTTGAAGACAATATATACTCAATTCAAAGCTAATAACAATGTAAAAGTTCAACTTTAGGCTGTAATAGTACCTGATACTGAAGTAGCCCTCCTACCATAAATGATTTTAAAGTTGAACAGAGATGAGGGAGATCATGGAGATAAGGGAGCCCCTATGGCTTCCCTACTTTTGTGTATGAAGACAGTTTCCAAAAATTAGCACAGATAAATGGAGCCCAAACAGGACACAAGCACCTGCTGAGCTGAGGAGGTAGATGTAAGGGTTTGAGGTTGCAGAAGCTGAAGGTAAACCCACAAAAGGATAAGATGAGCTCCTCACCCTCCTCACACACACAAAGAAATTAGGTTCCCAGGAGTTTTAAATCTCAAATTAGTCCCCATTCAGATTTCAACAACTCCTTGAAATCACTGTGCCAGGGTTCCTATCTATTTCTGGCTCTAGGGGCTTCTGCTTCACTTGGCAGATCTTAGCCATGATTGTTTTCAGTTACCTGTCTCTCCAGATTTCAGCGTGGTGGTTTGCCTGGGACCTCAATTCTCTAATGACTAACTTGTTAATTTTCAGGGTTTTTAAATTTTTTTTTCTCATTGTGAGGACAGGAGTGACAATGTCCAAACTTCACATGTCAGAGCTTAAATGAGAAGTCATCACTTGATTTTTGACAAAGGTGCTGAAGGAATTCAATGGGTATGCTTGTCATTTGAACCAAAAACTAGATACTTATTTGAAAAGTAAATGAATGCCAAACAATACTCCATAACATACAAAAAGATTAAGTTAATTTAAAATGAATTATGGACTGAAACAACAGAGCTAAAGCTTGCAAATATTTCAAAGAAACGAAGTAAAATCTTCACAATAAAAAGCAGTCAGAAATTTATTAGAAAAGACATGACAAGTTTAAACAGCAAAAACCATTTAAAAGTTGGACTTGATGTTAAAAATGTCTACTCTTGGATACCATTTAATACTTTTTTAAGATGGTATAGACTCTGAGATATATATTTGCATATCTATGTGTACATACATACACATATGCATAAAGAACAACTGTGGTTCAGTGATAAAATTCAGCAAAAGAGGACAAAGACTTGAACAAGCACTTTATAGAATAAATAAATGGCTGCTAAGCAAATAAGGACCCGCTAAACATCATTAATCATTAGGGGAATGCAAATTAAAATCACAATGAGATATAATTCCCCACTCACTCAAATAAAAATTTTAAAATTAAAAGGATTGAGAATAACAAATGTTGATAGGGATTTTTAATAACTGGACCCATCACACATTGCTGACAGGAATGTGAAGGGGCCCAGACCCATAATGCATCTTCTGACAGGCTAATTGCTAAGCTCTGAGAACAGGCAGTGACCTTAAGCATAGCTGGGAAACGCCTGAAGATGGGTCCCAGTAAAGCTTGGAGGCTTGCCGGGTGGCTCAGAGTTCTACCTGGCTGGAACACAGCAGGTGCCCTAGCAGATTACTGTGTGAAAACGTATCTAGTTTTTCTTCTTCAAGATTTTTCCTATGAAGTTATTTTTATGTTTACATATGAAGACTGCTTTGTTGTTATAACACTGTGAAACCTCTAATTGCATATATAGTTACTATGTTCTGACTAAAGTCAGAGTGGTAAGCAGCCCTCTCCTCTCCTGTGTGTGAGTTTCTCAATCGTAGATCAAGATGGAAGAGTAACGGATTATAACAGGAATGTAAAATACTGCAACCAGTTAGGGAAACAGTTTGGAAGTTTCTTGCACATTTAGAAATACACTTTCCCGCCGCGCGTGGTGGCGCACGCTTGTAATCCCAGTACTTTGGGAGGCAGAGACCGAAGGATCCGGGTTCACGGCCAGCCTCAGCTCTCGCTCTCTCCCTGTCTCTCTCTCTCTCCCTCTCTCTCTCTCTCTCTCTCTCTCTCTCTCTCTCTCTC
>PVJS01041497.1:0-17928 GCA_004027185.1 Glis glis
GTTCATGGCCAGCCTCAGCTACTTAGTGAGGCCTTCTGCAACTTAGTGAGACCCTGTTTCAAAATAAAGAATAAAAAATAGGGCTGGGGGTGTAGTTCAGAGGTAGAATGCCCCTGGGTTCAATCCCCGGTACCACCAAAATAAATAAATAAATAAATAAATAAATAAATAAATAAAATAAATATTGTTAAAGAGTGTCTTATCAGTCTGATCATTGTCTCTAAATTTTTTAGGGTGCTCAGGCAAAAGAACAGATAGTTGTTTTCATCAAAGCAATGTATACAAAATTACATATTGAACTGAACCCTGATTTCCAGCAAACTTTGTTGTCTTTTAGTAGACCCCAAAATAAAGTGATTTTACACACTTATAGGTATCTATAAATATGTTAATTATGGAATTTTTTGCTAAGGTTAGTGATCGAGTTAGACCTATGAGCTCAGCTTGTTGGGAAGTTGTGTGAGGGGGTAAGAGAGATGCCTCAATCATCCTCCTGGGAGGATAACATTGATCATGGTCTTGATATCTTTTTTTTTTTTTGTGGTACCCGAGATTGAACGCAGGGGTGTTCTACCTCTGTGCTACGCCCCCGGCCCTATATTTTTGTTGCAGAGGGCCTCACTAAGTAGAGAGGGAGAGAGAGACAGGGAGAGAGAGAGAGAGAGAGAGAGAGAGAGAGACAGGGAGAGAGAGAGAGAGAGAGAGAGAGAGACAGATGGTCTTGATATCTTTCAATAATGGCATATCCAGTGGTTAGGGGGTCCTTTGATGTGCTCCCATCAATGAACCAGTCAGGTGCCCCCAGAATGTGAGTGGCATTTATAAGATGGAAGGTGGTTAGGGAGAAGTCAACAATCTCTGAACAGTTATATTGGTCATTGTCTTCTGGGTGTTTAGGGAACAAATACTAGCAGGGTTTAAAGGGGGGCATCTTGCAAAGGAAATTTCAGGCTGGAGGAGAATGGAGTGGAGGGTTTGTAGGCGAGAATCTGAACCAGTGTTGAGAGTTTTGTGATGAAGCATATCAGGTAAGTTGTGAGAGGACAGCAGCAGAAAGGGGCAATGGAAGGTTAGTTTGAGGGCCTCTGGGATCAGTAGGGTTGCAGAAGCCAGACCTTTAGACAAAGTGGCCATCCCTGATACATGGAGTTTAACTGTTTTGATAGGTAAGTGACAGGTACTATAAGGTACTCAGCTGGTTGGGCCAGGAGCCCTAAAGCCTCATTCTTTATGCTATTTAAATACAGAAAAAAGGGTTTATTTGGATTTGGCAGCCCCCAAGCGGGTGCCTGACTAAAGGCCTGCTTTAAATAGTTAAAGGCTATGAATAGGTCAGGGTTAAGGGAAATGAGGTAAGGTTTCCTTTTGTGGTTTCATAGAGGGGTTTGACTATGAGGGCAAAGTTAGGTATCCAGGATTTAAAGTACCCAGTAAGGCCCAGGAAAGAGAAGGCCCTGTTTTGTGTCAGGAAAAGGAATAGAAAGGATGGCTTTTTTTCTGGGACAAGGGGATCTCTCTTGTTGTGGGAGTGATGATTAAGCCAAGATACATGGCCCTTTGAGTGATCAATTGAGCCTTTTTCTGTGAAACCCAAAATCCATACAGGTAGCTAGGAAATTTAGCAACTGGACAGTATGAGTTATGCAGTCTTGTTGGGTTGGACTACAGAGTAGTAGGTCATCAACATACTGGAGGACAGTGCTAGGATTAAGGTTAAGCCTTTTGAAGTCTGATTGAAGGGCCTGAATAAAGAAGTGGGGACTGTTGCGGAAACCTTGAGGGAGGACTGTTCAGGGAAGTTACTGGGCATGTCTGGTGTTGGGATCTGTCCAGGTAAGGGCAAGTAATTGTTGTGAGAATGGGTGGAGAGGAATAAAGAAGACATCCTTTAAGTCTAGTACCGAGAAAAAGGAGGTGGATGGAGGGATGCAGGATAAGAGAGGATAGGGGTTTGGTACTACTGGATGGGTGAGAATAATGGCTTCTTTTAGGCACCAGAGGTCCTGCACTAAGTGAAAGGAGCCATCGGGTTTCTTGACAGGAAGGATAGGGGTATTTTGTGGGAAGTCAGTAGGAATTAAAATTTAGGCAAACTTGGGCAGATAGAAGGCAGGAAATAATAGGCTGGAGCCCTCGAGGACTGGTTGGGCTTGATGGGTATTGGGGAACTCTGATGGAGCGAGAAGGATCTCTCAATGAGATTTTGATCGGGGGGTGATGGGTGACTATCTTTGGGGATTTTGTGTCCCATATTTCTGGATTTATTTGGGCATGGATGTTTGGGGGGATGTTATCTTCCACTTGTTGTAATGGGGTAGATAAGTGTAAAGTAAGATAAGGATGACTTTCTGTAAAACTATTTAGTCATATGGATGTGCCTAATTTTTGGAGTAAGTCCCTGCCCATAAGGGGCATAGGGCACTGTGGGATAACTAAGAAGGAATGGAGAAGGGAGATTTTTCCAAAATGGCAAAATAGGGGTGGGGTTTTTTGGGGGTTTTCTGGGATTCCTTTTACTCCAACTGAGACGGAGGAGGGGAGCAAAGGTCCAGGGAATTCTGTTAAAACAGATAAGCTCGCCCCAGTATCCAGAAGAAAAGAGATAATCTTACCAGACACTGTCCCTTTTACCCAGGGGTCCTTGGCCTCGCTTGTGGCAGGGGTGGTGGACTCCAGGCCTCCTCAACCAGCAGCTGATAAGGCTATTAGAGAAGAGTTTCCTGAGGAGGGGGTTTGAGGGCCTGAGGGTGGGATGGACTTCAACGAGGAGGGTGTCCTTGTTGAGGACATTCCCACTTCCAATGGCCCCTGTGCCCGCAGGTTGGACAGGGCCTCCTTGGTGGCTTTGGATCAGGGCACCCTCTAGCCCAATGCCCACCTTTGCCACAGTGGAAACAATTACCTGGGTTTAAGCTCCCCCTTTAGTCCCAATGTGGAAAGATGTTTTAAAAGGTATGCCAGAGGGGGGATTTTTGAAATTTGGGAACCCATGGGCTGGTAAGACACGGTGCCGAGGACAGATGCAGCGTTCACTACATGAAGGCGGTGGGAGTCTCGAACATCTGCTAAGTGGATGGGAGGGGCCAGAAACAGAAAGTCAGGCATCCACCAGTTTCTATTTTGGTGGTGGGACAATCCCAGGGCCTATTGGGAGGGAATCTCTGGAGCTGGGAATCCCAGGGCAGCGTTGGGGGATTTTCTGGGGTCTTCTGGGCACCACAGAAGGCAGACGGGGGCAGGACTTACCAGATCCAAATTAGTGAGCGGTGTGGGGTGCTGGAGCCCAGATCGCAAATGACCTTCCAGTGCTGAAGTGTGTGAAGGAGGGAAAGGGAGGGGGTGAGTCCCAGCAGGAACACCCAGAGGGGCAGTCGGGAGTGAGCCTAATCCCCGGAGCATCCGCACTCCTGCTGAGATTGTGTCCCCTTCCTTGAGACCCTTTTGGCTGTACTCAGGAGGGAAGAAACAGGGTAGGGGAAATGGCATTGGTCCCCTGGAGGGTGTCCAGCCAGAAAATCTCAGGATCTGGGAATTAACCCAGGACGAGGTGAGTGCACCTGCATGCCACTTCCTAGGTTGCAAGAGAGGCCGCTGCCTCCCTCTCGAGAGTTTCGAGTTTCGGCACCAAATGTTAGGGAATTTAGGGACAAAGGGACACAGCTTGACAGCAAGGAACAGGCTTTATTTGGGATAAAGGGCTGGGAGGGAGCAACTGACTGGGAAAGAGCCCACAAGAGTCAGAAGCCCGCTTCCTTACAGACCTGGGGCTTCTTAAGGGGTTAGGAAGAAAGGAAGGGAGTGTGCAGGAGTAGACAAGTATCCTAACAATTGGTGGGCTTGGAGTCAGCCAAATTTGGTCTGGGAAACGGGGGTGGCTAGGGGCATTTCTCTTTGCATTTGCACCATTTCATGGGTTTCTTTGCTCTCGGCCTTCTCTGACCAGACCTCACAGTGCCCATTAATGCACTTCCCAAAAGGAAAGACAGGAATAGCTCCACCCAGCTATGGTCAGAGACTTCCAGCCTATCACACTGCAACTTTAGGTTCCCCACACAATACAATCCTGTGCCGCCACACTAAGCTGTGGCTTGAAACCCAAAATGAATATACATGAAAAGGGGTGGATTTCTGGGGGTTTTAAAAGCCCACCATGCAGCAGCGGGATTCTCTCTCCTTGAGACACTCCTCCTCCTCTCTCTTCTTGGACCCCTCTCCCCTTTACTCCGCTCCCGAACCCTCCTGTGGAATTTACCCAATAAAGCTTTTCATGGCTACCTAATGGTGTCTTCCAGATCAAATCTTTCTTTTGGTGGACAAGAACTGTGGAAATATGGCCCTATAACAATCCCAGTTGAAGATTATGGGAGGCTGCGACAGGAGAATCATAAATTTGAGGCCAGCCTGGGCAACCTATCCAGACCCAGTCTCAAAACAACAAAACAAAACAAAAAATTAAAAAGAAGGGCTGAGAAATAGGAAAGAAAAGGAACTTCATGAAAATGAGGAGCGAGGCCACTCGGATAGTGGAAGGGGCTTGGGGAGGGAGGAGGGAAGGGGAAAAACAAGTTTTGAGGAAGGAAACAGACCAAATAATGTTTGGTTCATATATGAATATATCACCACCAATCTCTCTAGCAGTACTGGAGGGAAGAGGAGAGTAGCAGTGTGAGGTGTGGAGGGGAACATACCAAGAAATGGGTGCATATATCCATGTAACACTTTGAATCTCACTACCACATATAATTATGTTGTGTCAATAAAATTGAAAGAAGGAGGAAGGAAGGAAGGAAGGAAGGAAGGAAGGAAGGAAGATAGAGTGCCCCTGGGATCAATTCCCAGCACTAAATAAACAAACGAATGAAAAAATAAAGGCAGTTCCCTGACTATTGTTATTACCCAAGCACGTCCTTGAGGAGCTCTTATGTTTCTTCTCCGTCCCTGTATCAAACTGATAAATTTATTATTATTATTTTGTTTGCAGTACTGGGAATTGAACCCAGGGGCATTCTACCTCTGAGCTACACCCTCAGCCCTATTTTTTATTCTTTATTTTGTTTAATTAATTAATTAATTTATTTATTTTTGCGGTACTGGGGATTGAACCCAGGGGCATTCTATCTCTGAGCTACACCCCCAGCCCTATTTTTAATTCTTTATTTTGAAACAGGGTCTCACTAAGTTGCGGAGGGCCTCACTAAGTAGCTGAGACTGGCTGTGAACCTGTGATCCTCCTGTCTCAGCCTCCCGAGTACTGGGATTACAAGTGTGCGCCACCACGCCCAGCTTCTACAAGGAATTTGGTGAATATTCCTATATAATTTTGCCATCCCTTGCATGTCAGTCATGCCTTAGTACCTCCTGTGAACTAGAACTCTGGGCGAGTGCCCAGCTGTGGCTTTGTGATAAAGCAAGGAAATTCTCAACTAAATTATTATTATTATTACCATTAGTATTAGTATTAGTACTGGGGATTGAACCCAGGGGCATTCTTCCTCGAGCTACACCTCCAGCCCTATTTTTTATTTTTATTTTCTACTTTGAAACAGGGTCTTGCTAGGTTGATGAGAATCTCACTACTTGCTGAGGCTGTCCTTGAACCTGAAATCCTCCTGTCTCAGCCTCTCAAGTACTACAAAAATCTTTGAGTAGCTTAGGAACTAAGCACTTAGGAAGGAAAATGAAAGGTAATTATGAGCAATTAATGTGGGTTCACTAAGACAAGTGTTATACCAGATAACCTTTCTCCTCCTTATTCTATGACGCACTCATCATCCTTTTCAATTTCATTTTATTTATTTATTGGTACTGGGGATTGAGCCCATGGGCATTCTACCTCCGGGCTACACCCCTAGCCCTTTAAAAATTTTTTTTGAAATAGGGTCTCCCTAGGTTGATGAGTCTCACTACTTGTTGAGGCTATCTTTGAACCTCCAATCCTCCCATCTCAGCCTCTCAAGTACTGGGATTACAGTACTTGGGAGTACCACACCCAGCTCTATATCATTTGGATAGTTACTATTGCTATCTTCAAGCCCACTATCTTTTCTTCTGTCATGTTAAATCTAGTAATTCTATCTGGTGTGTTCTCAGAAATTGAGATGTCTGATTTTTTCTTTTTTGTGGTGGGTCTGGGGATTGAGCCCAGGAGCACTTCTGAGCTATACCCCTAGCCCTATTTACTTATTTTGCGGTACTGGAGATAGAACCCAGGGGCATTTTATCTCAGAGCCACACCCCCAGCCCTATTTTTTATTCTTTATTTTGAAACAGGGTCTCACCAAGTTGTGGAGGTCTTCACTAAGTAGCTGAGGCTGGCCGCGAACATGCTATTTCCTCAGAACTTAGAATCTGCTGTATATTCACACTCAAATAACTTGAATTAGTGAATTTCTCTTCTTTAACCCCAATGTGTCAGGTACTTCCTTGGCTTAAAAAAAAAAATTCTCATCGCTCTCCTATGACCATGGATCAAATCCAAGCCGAGGCTGCCAATCGGTGCTTTGTAAAACGTGCTGTTAATCAACCTACGTGAGCCCTGCCTCTACCTGGAACAGGTGGTTCACTTCTAACTCGTGCCTTGTAGCAGCTGTTACTACTTCCAGTCTTTTCTCACGTGCTCCTTCCATCTCAAGGGCTTTGCCATTCTGTCTCCTGAAAGGCTTTCCTTCCTGGTATCCATACAGAGCTCACTCTTGCCTGAATTTCCATAAGCACCCATTGTCTATACTTGAGCACTTTCACTGTTTCCTACTTGAGTGTGTTTTTTTGGTTGTACATGTTTATATTTTGTCTTCCCAAATGGACTAACATCTTGGAGAAGTAGAAAGCATCTCTTAAACCTCCTTTATATATCCCAAGGCATCGTGAGTATTTAATAGATATTGAAAAGATGAAAGCAGAGATCTTGGTTGCTTTTACATAGGCTGATGAATCACTTATTTACAGGAAATTGGTGCCTCACCCATCACATTATT
Organism: Glis glis; assembly: GCA_004027185.1. Lineage (NCBI taxonomy): Eukaryota > Metazoa > Chordata > Mammalia > Rodentia > Gliridae > Glis > Glis glis. The sequence continues at coordinate 6,975 of PVJS01041497.1, forward strand.
TCTGTTGTTCATACTGTATAATGGTATGTTTGGTGAAAATGACCTCATAATAAAGCTTTTTGGGTTTTAAATCAAATTCTACCTTATAGAACATTATTGGGTCGAGGTTCTGGAATATGTCACCTTATTATTTTTATTCATCAAATAAAATACTGTTCCCAGTTTCTACAGAATAATTAATTTGACATAAGGTCATATCCAATAGTATATCCACAGAAGCCAAGGAAATCCTGGTATCACATAGCCAGTGAACAAAAACTGGTATTTATTTATGCAAACATATTCAAAATTCCTCTTAAGTCTTCAAAAGAATATTTATGTTGTCATGAACACATAAAATGGGAGATCTAAAGTGAATAGCAAGATTTCATTTTTAGTTCATAAAAAAATATTGAAGTAAAATTCCTTTTCACAAAATGGAAGAGTTGGCCAGAGGGAGAAAATGTAAAAAACATTGGTTTCTACCTTGGAAAAGGCATGAAGTCTATTTTTTAAAAGTCTTTCAATGATAGGAATTCCTATAAAACGATTAAATTTTCTTGTCTCAATGACATCTTAAAAACCTACATAGCTTTACCATTTGCCAACTAAATTTAGAACACATTAAAATAAACTCCCCATACAGAATACTTTTGTACTAGGAAACAGGTAATTCACGTTCTGATAAAGAGCAAAAGACAAGTGCTTTATTATGAGAACTGTTCAAGTAAACTGTCAGTGTGCACCAGTGAGAGTGGATGAGGACTGCATCAACTGTTCTGAATGAACACTAGATTAAAAAGGGGCTACACAATTTCGCTTTGTTTTTTCAAACACCACCCTTTGCTAAGGCAAAAATACACTTCATTTTAGAACAGAACTGTTACAGAAGAAAGCTACATCACAGTACGATACAGAATGTAAAATTCATCTTAGTCTGGAGGCCCTTACAGAATGGCACATCACCTACACTTAAGAGCTTTCCAATGTAGGTTAGAATTACAGCATTTATCACAGCTTTATTTTTCTTTAAACTGATAAAATTTGAATACACTTTCTATTTCTCAGGAATGCGCAGATGGGGCCCATATGTTGATATTACAGTAATTACAACATTAAATAACATTGCACAGTCAACCTCCAAGGCTAATTCAGTATAAAATAACAAGTATTAAAAGGTACCTTTACTAGTGGCTTTACATAGCATATATCACTAAGTATGAAAGAAAAGTAGGCAAATGCCCACTTACAAAGCTGCACATTATAGGCGTAATGATGAGGAATAAATACAAGAAATCTGGCAAAATATTAAAAACAAATGGGTTACCTGGGAACAAAATGAACAACCACGTAAATCAATAACTGTTACAAATAGTATGTTTTGCTCACAAGTCTCTTAAGTACTTACAGATATTACAGTGATGGGTGGATGAAGAGGAGGGAGGAAAATGAGGCAAATGTTTCCAATGCCAGTTAATTCCTGAGGTGGCATTATTTCTTAACTGATGCATTGATCAACACTGTAAAGATGAGTTTGTGCTATGAGACAATCCCAATATTATTACATTTCCGCAATTAAACTGCGGTATTCTGAAGGCAGCAGACCAAAGTGACAGTTTAGGTTATAATAGCCAGATGAAGTATTGATTCTTTTTAATTTTGCTGCTACAATTAGCAGTGGGTCAGAAAATACATAAGAAGTTCAAAAGAAATCTGGTATCGATTTAATTTTCCCCCAGTACTTGGTTAGCTCAAGGCAAAGCTATTATTTATTTTCATGTACTTTATTTTAAAAACTCTTAAGTGCTGACACTGTAAACATTTTGTATCTTTTCAACTAAACCTTGCTTGATAACAAGGGTAAGAGCAAAGATAAGCAGGAATAATTGTGTGTATAATAAAGCGGATCAGCTTCTGGTTTAACTTTAAATATAATTTAAAAATAATTTTAAAAGTCCATGCTACAATTGTAGACTCTTTCTGTGCACTTTAAATTCTGGACACAATTTTCAAAATTGCATGATGGAGGTAAGAATTTTAAAAACCCACCAGAATGTAAATAACAGGGAAAAAACATTTTCAACTCAAAGCATAAAACGTACATTTATGTGCAGAAATCTAGACAACTATACAAGTTTTTAAGCAATCATATTTTATTATACAACTCTATGAACAGAAAATGAACAGAAATACACAATATACTTACCTGTACATGTGAACCTACTTTTTAAGCTACAGATATTTATTATAGTTCATACTGACATTAATTTTACAGTTCATAACTATATATAACCTTATTGCATTAAGGGCAAATTCTACATGGGGAGATTCACAGGCGAACCACATTCGGCATTACCAGTACATTCAAAAACTGTACCTCATATATGACGTGTCTTCCCTGATCCTGTATGTTTGGATTTCTTTACAGCTTAAGCTCATTTGCTATTTTGGATGCAATGTTCTTAAAGGCAATAGATGTCCCAGATATTCGCTTGAAACGGACCCCATTAAGTGACAGCCGTGGCAACTTGCAGACTTCCATCTCCCACTGCACGAGGCTATCCTGTCTAGCGTCTCCATGGACACAGAAAAGCAAAAACCTCTCTTTTTGCTCATAATCACAGTTGTTTGCATCTAACACTTTCCGGATTTCTCTCATCATGTCATTAGGGTCCATTGAACTAGTGGTCTTCATACTCCATGTGAACCGCAAAGAACGCGGCTTGGAATCTTTACCCTCCTCCTTGTCTCTTTCTTTCGGTTCCCCTGATGTACTTCTGGAAGCAGAGGGTAAAGGGGAAGAATGAAAACAAAAATTCAGTTCAGCAAGGAATCAAAACACATATATAAATCTGAATGGTCATAGCTCAGTGCCTAATCACACTACCCAACTTGCAGACTACCCTCCGATGGATATGAAGATTTATGTTATCTTGCCATTGCAAAAACAGACCTGAAGATGCTCTCTGCTCTTAGTATCTTCCATCTAAAGTAGCATGCTTTCATAAGTACTTTGTGGGAAACAATCTGCATCTGAATAACTTAATATTTTTCCAGTTCCTTCATAGTTCTCTGTTCAAGTGTGCAAAAACAGACTGTATTTGTGTTTTAAAGCACAAAACAGAGGCTACTAGTATTCTGCTTGTAAAACACATTTTTGAAATATAGAGAAAATTTTCCTGTTTTTCTTCCCTTTTTGAGTAGGTGAAACGTAATGACTGTAGAGGGAAATGTTCAGAAAGAACGTAGCACTACAATTACGCAAAGACATCATATATCACAGCACACCTCCTGATTCCTCTAATGCCTCCCGTTTCACTCAGGGCAACCTTACACTAGTCTACCAGGCTGCATGGGCCCTCGGCTCCGACTCCCACCGCCCATCTCTTGTCATCGCCCTGCCTGTCCCCTCTGGGACACGCGGGTCTCCGTGCTCCTCCCGGCACACACTGGGCTGTTCTTGTCTCCAGGCTTCTGCCGCAGGAAGGCTTGGCTCAGATGGCTGCATGGCTCACTCCCTCACCTCTTTCAAATCTCTGCTCACTTACTCCATGAAGATTCCCTTGACCACCCTACTGCACCCCAACTCCAGCCCTAGCTTGGCCAAACACCCTTACCGTACTCTTTTTTCTCTGCAGCACTTATCACATTTGAATACTATTATTTAACCCATTTATTAAGTTTATTATTTATCACCTATAAACTCCAAAAAGGGTAAGAGTTTTGCCTATTCCATTCACTGAGATATCTCAGGTATTTGGAACTATGCTGGGTACATAGTAGTATATGATTAACACATATTTGCTAAATCTACCTCACTGAATTTTGCTTATGTAGGGATCCCACAAATAATAACCAGAAAGCCTGTTTCAAATAACCATAGGAAGGTAAAATTGATAGATTATTCATTAATACCATATAATTAAATATGTTGAATAATTATCCAAATATAGATAAATGGTGCAACTTTTACTTGTTAACCTTTCTCACTTATCTGTGATTTAAGGAAGAAATTATATACTCTGAAAGAAATTTATAATCTACTATAATTTTATATTAATATAAATGATTATATCATACAACATAATGTATACTTATGTATACATTTACATACATACAGTTTTATGTATATTATCCCTTTCATTTCTATGTATCTGAGTCCCCAAAGCTCTGCAAACTATGCAAGCTTGAGGAAAAAAAAGGAAAGGAATAGGTAGAGAAAATAAATCTCCAAAGACTTAAACAAGCATGGAAAACACTTATTTCACTTTTTCTTTACCTTCCTCTCTTTGCTCACTGAATCTAAGCCTTTGATCAGGGGTCTCTGTGGGCCGGCAGAGCCAACCACAGGCATTTATTAGCACCACGTGTGTAACTCCAGTGGTCCAGTCAGCGCACTAGCACTGGACTGGGCCTGAGAGATCTCTTGATAGAGCTCTCATTTTAAAAACTGATGGTTAGGAAACTTAAATTACTTTTCTAAGGTCGTAGAGCTAATGAGTGAAAGCCAAAGACCCAAAATCAAGCGTCTTTTTCCTCCACTTGACATTAGAGTGACCTTAATGTAACAGGCAGACACAAGATGTTCCGCTGCACGTGTCTCACAGGCATCGCCACCGTGGTGTGAGTGCTGGAAGCTCCTGGAAGTGCTGATCCTAACAGAATAACGGCCATCGTCTCTGGAGTACTTCCAAGGTGCGGGAGCTGCCCTAAGCGCATGACGTGTCTTACTGTCTCATTTACCCTCACAACAACCCTACGAGGCAGTCAGGATGAGGAGATGTAGGCACAGGGGAATCGAGGTGACTTCTTCAGAGTCACCCAGTGAGGTCAGTGCAGAACAGTGTAGCCCCACGCGGTCTAGCTCAAGAGTCTGTGCTTCTGACCACTGTACCACACCTTCGCTCCACAATGCCAGGACCTCGCGAGAGCTGGTGTGGTCTCACCTATGTTCTTTGCTGCTTCGTCAGCTATAAAAGAGGTATTTTTTTTAAACCTGGTTGTGAGGATTAAATGACCAACAAGCACCTTATAGATAGTAGGTATTCAATAAATATTTGTTAAAAAACAAAAAAAGAAAACAAAGCCCAATGATCAAACAAAAGGAAATGTGACAAGTGCTTTGTAAACATTTATAAAGGATTAGTTACTAAATTCATATACTGATATTAGGTGGTCACATTAAAAGACCATCTGTGGAACTACACAATACTCAATGCCTCAGAGGACAAGTTAGTGGGAATGCAGGAGGAGGAGCAAGAAGGGACGCAAAAGGGAAGACTAAGTGAGAACGGGGCTAACAACGAAAGCACTCCATGTTCATTTAATAGGCAGAAAAAAGTTAAAAATATTTGTCTTGCTTCCCTTTGGCTCCCTACCATGATGACTCAGGTACCTAACTCTACAAAGAAGCATGTCAACGATTATGACTAAACACAAATACGGCACAGTGTATAAAGAAGACTACAGGGAATGCTTAATACCTTTTCCCAAAGTTCTTTATGTTTAATATTTCAAATAATTTAAAAAGTATAAATTAAATCAGAGGCTTATATTCAGCTGGTCAAAAATAAATCCTGAATAAAGCCAGGAATTTATAGTGTATCTCTTAATGCTTGTGTATATTCAAACTAATTTAATACCTTCACTTCTTATATATATATCCCACTTATATATATATATCCCACTTATTAAATATGAACACAAGTACTAACTTGTCTAGAATGTGATCCTCAGATCAGCATCTGCTTGGCCTGAGAACTTTTAGAAATGCAAAAGCTCAGATCTCCCTCACCTCCCACCAGATGAGAAACCCTGGGGGCAGGGCCGGAGATCTCTGTATGAAGTCCTCCCTGGGATTCTGACTGTGCTCAAATTTGAGACCCATCACCAGAACAACGAACCCCCAAGTAGTGCTAAATGTTAAAAAGCCCATAAACTATTGCAGGATAGTCTTAAAATGTTGCCCAAGACTGAATACTCACCTAAAATAGATACTAATATCAAATCTTCTTACATATTTAGCTATCTCAGTATACCGTGTTATTTGTGCTATTTGATGTAGGCTAATTTTAGTTACAGCATTAGTTACAGCATAGTTACAGAAAAGGACCAGTACATTTTAATCTATTAATTCTTCTGCTATGATGTACAATACAGAAAGGATATTCTTTACCAAGTACATAATTCAAAATAATCTTGGGAAAACACAAAGTTAAAGTTGATAAACTTAAATGCTAGGCAACATCAGGAAAACCCGCTCCGATATAAAAACTTAAAATATACATGCTATCTAGCTATTAGTTCTATTCATGGTTATTAAGTGCCGTAAGAATTTCAAATGCACGTGTTCATTCACAGGGACCTGGCAGCGAAGTATTAATAGTGGCTCCTCACCTTGGGGTGTCGAGTCTGCCACTGGCTTCGCCTTCACTTGGATCCCTCAAAACAAAGTGAAGGTTGAGATTTAATGATATGAGTGAAAAATAGATCAGAAAACCTATATCGAAAGTGATTTTTAAAATTAACTTGTTGAGCAAACTTCTACTATGACAGTTTTCTATTACTAGTCGGTCTAATTCTATTCCTGTGTTTTTCTTCATAACCATATTATTATCATTTATTGAGCGTCTACTGGTTATTGTCAAGAGGAGATATTAGGTGAAAGTTTAGAATATTATTTTTACATGATCTTCCGATTCCCAGACATAGTTTTAATGTCATAATTTAGGTTTTGGTTTAGTTTAGCCAAATCTAAAGTTAAAACTATTTAAAAATTATCAGCAGCAAAAGTCAGCTTCATATTTGTTATTACATATAATTCTAGTAGTCGCTCAATTGAGAAAATAAATTATCTTTGTAGTTAGAAACAAAGCTCAACACGTATGTATTTCTAAAAATAAATACCAACTTTAAAATAAGCAATAAACTTATTTCACAAGTTATTCTAACAATTCATGCACAGTAAGTCGACAGTCTATCCAAACAGGTGAGTCTAAAAACACAGATTCAACCTTAAACAAGACACTGATCTTACCTGGATATCCACCTGTGAAATAAAACCAGGAAAACCGACTAACTGTCCTTTTCTCAGTCTACCAAAATTTTAACCACTTTGTCATTTTCAAAGGTAATTAAAACCTACATAGGAGTATCAATTTGCAAACCATTTTTAAAATAGTAAGAGTGACTTGTGATAGAGAGTAAATTATTTTTCAATAGGTGGGAAAAACTGCCCACTTGAACCTTTAAGTTAAGGCTGTCCTAATGTTTTAGCCAGAAGAATTTACATCATTTATGTAAAGGGCACAGGAATAAAATTATCACCACTCTCCCACTCCCAAATTAAAACAAGCTCTATTGAAACGGACCTCCAACTCCAGGCTTTTTTTGATAAACATTGAAAAGGATAATCAATTGTATTCTCACATTCAAATTGAGTTTCTTAAGTTTCTATTTTTGACAACTGGCATTTTCATTGGGAACTATAATAAAATTCAATTCCATCTATACAAATCTATTTTTATTATAGCAAACTGAAACAAATAAAAGATTTTTGAGCAGGTTCAAAATGAAATGTATATTTTCAGTTCATGTAGATATACTATACGGAAGGACAGTGTTCTTCCTCAGCAAGACAGATCGTAATATTGGCCCCTGCTGCACAGGTAAAATGCTGTTACTAGGAAGGGACACAGGCCTCATTGAACTTTTCTATCCTGTTTATATTTTACCTTTTAACTCACTGTTAGCAGACTGTTCCACTGCTGCTGAACTTTAACCATTATAAGTGAAATGTCCCCTACATCCTACTTCCTCTAATTAGTTGAAATAGCAATTGGCTCATACCCTGTTCCTGCCTTCCTGGGTGCCAGGAGGAACACTGGAAGTATTTTTGCTACTTGGCAATTGTTCCAAACAGCCCAGCAAGTCTGCTCTAAGTAGCCCTGGCAGGAGGCAGATGGGGATATAGAAAGTGCAAGTGACGATAAGAGAATATGCAGCACAGTATGGGTCTCTAATCCTTAAAACTTAAATACCTTACGTATAGCGATATATATTCAACAAACTCAACTGAACAAACCGGTTATTCCCTGTATAAGAATGAGCTATGGTTAGAAAATCATAAGGTTTGGTGCAAGAAGCAAACCACGCCAGTATCTAGGGAAGAGGTTTCCAGGTAGAATAAATAGCAAGTACCAACTCCTGGAGTAGGTGTGCCTGGTGTGCTCGGGGACAGCCAGGTAACTACGTGGTAGATGGTGAACCAACAAGGGGAAGAGTGGGGGAAGAGAGAAGAGGTTAGAGCAAGAATGGGAGCCATTGTAAGGTCTTTGGATTGTATTCTGAGCAAGAGGGAAGCTAGTGGAGGGCTTTTTGATGTGATGCTGGGGATCAAACCTTGGACCTCATACATGATAGACAAGCATGGCAGAAGCTAGAAGACCTGTCAGGAGGTGAAAGAGGAATAGTGGTTTAGATTATGAAGCAGTGGTGGGAGTGATAGAAGCAGGTGAATTCTGGAAATACCATAAAGGTAGAGCCAACACAATGTGCAAATATTTGATGTGTGTTATGAGAAAAAGAGGTGACAATGACAATTCCAAGGCTTAAGGTCTGAATACTGGAAGGATGGTACTGCCACTTCCTAAAAGGATGAAAAATTAAGGAGGAGGTGGGCTCGGGGAGGGGAACCAGGAGTTGAATTTAGATAAGTTTTGTCTGAGAACATGGAGAAGCTGAGCAGGCTACTGGATTCATGAGGCTGCAGTCCTGGGAAGGGACCTGGGCTAACAATGTACACATGGGAGTTGTTAATAAGACAGCATCTGATGTCATGATTTTCCAGATCACCAGGAGAGTGAGGCCAGCCAGAGGAAAAAATGTGTCCAAAGACTGAGTCCTAGGCATTCTGATACTCAGAGTCAAGGAGAAAGGCAAGGTAACCTGAACAGAACCAGCAAAGGTGCCCAGAAAGGGCTAGTTTGTGAGGCCAGAGACAACCAGAGCCAAGTGAGGAAGACATTTCAACTGTGTGGAGTGCTGCGAGATAATGAACTCACAGGAAGGCAGGGCTGCACCTGTCTCACTCACTGCGGCATCAACGGCATCTAGTAAAGTGCTTAACACATGGTAGGTCTCCTAATGTTTGTGGAATGACTCTATGGTAATCCTTTATCCGAAACTCCCAACAGTCCATCTGGAAGGCACTTTCTTGCCCTGACGTTCTGTCGCTGGACTTCCTGCCCAGAGTACTTTTTACTATGTTCCCTCGATAATCTAAATTTTTATTGCAAGGTAAAGAGAAATATTTTGCACAATGCTTAGTATACAACTAGCAATTAAGCATTAAACTCAAACCCTATTTTTCTTCACATTAAAATTAATCCTGGCTTAAGTGGGGTGGGATAGAGAGAGAAATACACCAAGTGATGTGCGCGTGTATTTATGTTTCACTTTGAATCCCACTATGATGTATAATTACAATGCACCAATAAAAGTATAAAAACATTGATCCTGGCTTAACCGTGAGAAAGTACTAGCTTTTAAAAATAGCTTAAGGAATCAGCCAAGTTCCCAAAGCAGGAATTACTGATAATCTGACTAGTACCCTGCAAATGGCCAGCCAACCATGTCCTGTAAGTCTCCTGTTGACTCTGCAGTGAGCTTAGTTAGGTCTTCCTCTATCAAGGTGTCATGCTGCACAGTAACTGCCCAGATAGCGCAACATCATTGACTGATACGGTCAGAAATGGATGCATCTGAGGACTTCAAAGTTTTAAGTTCAGCTGAGTGATCCTGGGCAAACAGATCTATGAACCGAGTCCATATAGAGCTCCATGACAAGGCAGGAGACTAAAGCTGCATCTTCTCTTTTCCACATCCATTCTGAAATCCTGGGAACACTAATGACATTGAAAATTAATACTCTTAAAGCAAGTGTAATAATTTCATCATTTAAGGCTCAGCTCAAGTGATGACATGGATAGAGTCCTAGACAGAGACAACCGTGCCTCCCTCTGGACTCTTTGGGCATGTTGCATAAAGCCCATATTCTGCTTTATGTCATGGCTAGCTGTTTACACGTCTGCCTCTTCCAAGACGCTAAGACTCAGGAGGGCACAGGTACTGCCTCATTCACCTTTATACCCCTTTGCACCCAGCACAGTGCTTTGACACAACGGGCTCTTAGGTAGGCATTTAGTGGGATGTGCTAACAGGTCAAATTTACATCAGCCTGCACTGAGTTCAGCAACCTATATAATCAAGTTGCAATGTACATGTATGCTTACTTTTTTAGGAAAAGAGTGAAAACTGTACTGTTTTATTAGGAGTTTATTATATATGCATTCATTTTGTGTTTATTTTGATGAGTGTTAAGATTTTATGAGGTCAAATTACATCAGAAACCTATGTGACTCCAGTATATATAATTTTTAAACAAAGAAAAAAGATAGCCAGGAGTGGTGGCGCACGCTTGTAATCCCAGTACTTGGGAGGCTGAAACAGGAGGATTGCAGGTTCGCGCCCAGCCTCAGCTACTTAGTGAGGCCCTCCGCAACTTCGTGAGACTCGGTTTCAAAATAAAGTATAAAAAATAGGGCCAGGGGTGTAGCTCGGAGGTAAAATGCCCCTGGGTTCAATCCCCGGTTCAATCCCACAAAAAAAAAGAAAAAAGATAAACTATATATATTATTAGCAATTATAAAAGTTCTTTTTTGTGGTACTTGGGATTGAACCCAGGGACAGTCTACCTCTGCACTACACCCCTGGCCCTATTTTATTTTTCTATTGTGAAACAGGGTCTCACTAAGTTGCTGAGGCTGGCCATGAACCTGCGATCCTCCTGTCTCAGCCTCCCAAGTACTGGGATTATAGGCGTGCACCACCATACCTGGGCTATAAAAGTATTCTATTTTTTTTTTTTTGGTGGTACTGGGGATTGAACCCAGGGTCATTCTACCTCCGAGCTACA
>PVJS01041498.1:0-17936 GCA_004027185.1 Glis glis
GTGCATGTATGTTAACACCAAACTGATACTCATTGTGAAGTGAGACTACAATGCACCAATAAAAACATAAAAAAAAAAATAAATAAATAAATAAATTCCCTGTACCTTCACAATAAAAACCTTGGTAGAATACAAAATACATTTTTATGCCAGAAATATACCAAAAGTGGTTTTAAAATGAAAAAAAAAAAGAAAATGGAGTAAAATGCTTAGCACATGCCTTGTATAGAGCAAGACCTCAGTGAGTATTAACTATCACTGTTGCTATCATTGTAACAAGTATGCACTAATTTCCTAATGGGAAACTGATAAAGCAAAAAACTAATGGAGATGTGTCATCTTAAAAAAGATGAACAATTCTCAAAAGTCAAAAGAAAAATAACTTAAAAGAAATAGCTAAAAATAACTCTCTCAATTTTATATTTTCCCATAGAATAAGTCATTTATAAACCAAGTAAAGATGAATAATAGTTAAGCACAAAAAAGAGAGCAATTTACTGAGTAGAACTTTTCTAAAATATTTTTACCTTTAAATAATTTCTTAAATCTTCTCAGTAGATTAGAAAGCATCTATTTAACTATACACAATTATAATAATTAAAGAGTGAAATTCTCCTTTTCTAACTGAAAGCCACTTTCTTCAAGCAAAGAAGTGCTGTAGGTAATCTCAAGAGAACATTACTCAATATGGGAAAGTATTTTCACAGTCATCGCTTCCCTAAGTAAGCCAATTTTCCCCAAGTCTGAATACCATACAATGTACAATGAAATCAAATATCTGATTTAACAGTATATGAAACCAATAATTTGCTTCTAATATGGTTTATGAACAGTCTCCTTTGCAAGCTGGGCGTGGTGGCGCATGCCTGTAATACCAGTACTTGGGAGGCTGAGATAAGAGGATTGCAGGTTCAAGGCCAGTCTCAGCAATGTAGCAAGACTCTCAGCAACCTAGCTAGGGAGACCCTGTTCCCGAACAACAACAAAAAATAAAATAAAAAGGGCTGGGGGGCTTAGACCCTAGGTTCAATCCCCAGTGCCACAAAAAAGAAAAAGAAAAAAAATAGCCTTTACAAACTAGGGGTATGGTTTATGTAAGTTACTTATAAATAAATGGTTATCACTTGAAAAGTATTTTTGCCAGTATGTCTGCAAAATCCTTACTATTCTCCTAAGGTTTGAGAGAGAGCAATACTTGGTAAATGGAAGTTCCCTCTGTGCATAGCTGCTAATGTGCATAACAAACACCAATATACACAGAGATTTATTTGTCAGTATGCAAAATCTGATTTCCCTTACACCTCCAGATTAAATAAACATATGCATAGTCTAAGATGCATCTCTCCTTGGAGCAAAAGAATTACTCATAAACAACAGCAGTTAATAGGAATGCCTAGTTTTCCACATTGCCAGGGAAAAACTCTCAAAAACCAGGGAATGATTTTAATATTAATAATCTTGAACACCCTGCAAAAGGCCTTCTGCTGCAATGTCACATAAATGAATTTTCACTATGAAAATAATTCCTTCTGCTAATACAAAAACACTTTACCTAATCACATAGAAGAATTTAAACATAGGTGTCCAATCTGTATTCACCAAATATGTCGCTTTCTGACTCAAAGGCTTTATATTCATCTGTCAATATTCTAGACAAAATGAATATAACCAATAGTAAGATCCCCATTTATTAGATTAAGAAACTGAGGTCCAGAGAGATTTTTGCCCAAGATTAAACAGTGAGTTAGTGGCAGAGTGGGAAATTAAAACTGAAATCATTGCACTCCATTTTCTCCCTTGATAGCCTCTTCATCTACATTTTAAAATAGACCACAGACAATTGAGATATAGAAGCAATAAAGAACCTGGAAATCTGTCAGTAATTTATCATTGAAAGTTTACTCTTTTTTAAAAAGTAGCCTGTATTCTAATGTCACAAGAATGACTACACCTTAATAAAAAATCAGAAGAAAAAATAGTTTTTTAATTAAACTTGCTCAGGAATCATCTAAAACCTAGTGAGAGGAAGTTTTTTTTGCAACTCATATGTCTCATCAATTATAAACTAGGTTTAATTTGAATTTTCTGCATGCAAATTTTACCTTTTGCCAAGAATCATAGTGTTTTTCATGACAAAAAAACTATTTCTTAGTAAAAAAAAATAGCTCACAAAATTGACATTTATGTTTCATGTAAATAATATAATCAATAAATCATACCTATTCCCTATACTTTTATGAGCAATATAAGAGTAGTTTATAATTATTGTTAAATAAAAATATCAAATTTCAGATCATATTATTCCAGAAATTAGAAAATGTCTCATATTAAGTGTTTGTACTTTTCCCAGTAAGAATTAAGGTAGTCTCTTAAAAACTCAATTTGAAAACCTAAAATTTGAGTGATTCTCCCAGACCACTATGTGAAGATTTTTCTAAAACTGGCCTTTAAGTAATTCTTAGAGTTTTATTTTTTCTATTAATTTGAAAACATCTTCAAACTTAAACTTTTTTTAAAGTGTTTTATTAGCATAAACTATGTAATACTTCAATTTGCATCTCTTAGAAATGAATAGAGTAAGGGACACCTTACTGATCCCCATCCCCATTGACCATCAAAACTCTGCTTATACCTGTTTTCTACATTGGGATTTCATATAAAATTTGTTTATTTGAAAAAAATGAATTCTGCTAACTTAAAATAATTGAAAAGTTGCCCAAATATTCAGAAAGTTTAAAAATAGTAAATGAGGGCAAATTTGGAATAATAAAAAACTCTGATATTTCAGTAATTCATTTATTCAATACACATTTATTAAACACCTATGATATGTCAGGCACTGTTGGAAGTGCTGTGAATACCTTGAATGGTATTTTCATCACTGTGACAAAATAACTAAGTTAAACAACTTAAAGAAGGAAAGGTTCATTTGGGTTCACAGTTTTAGAGTTTCAGTCCACGGTCACTGGCTATGTTGCTTTAGGCCTGGAGCAGCATCATGGTGGAAACATGTGGTGGGAAAGGAAGCTGCTCACCCCATGGCAGCCAGGAAGCAAAGAGAGAGAAGAAAGCAGGCCAGGGTCCCAACATCTTCTTCACCAGAATGCCCCAAATGGCCTAAATTCCTTCCATTAGGACCCATGTCTCAAAGGTTCCACCACCTCTGTTATGGTTTTGATTTAGAATGTCCCCCCAGACCTCATGTGGTAGGCCAAGCAGCCACATTGGAGGCAGGACTTGGTTGGTGGGGAGGGGTCTCTGGGGAATGGGGGGGGACAGTGTTTCCCTGGCAGGCTGCTGTAACTTCTTGCTCTTCTCTCTCTCTCTCGTGCCATGAGCTGATAACAAGCTCTCTCTGCCTCTCTGCTCCCACTATTATCCCCTAAGGACCTGCAGGCCAGGCTCCTGCTTGGAAGTTAGTCTAATGTGGACTGAAAATTTCCAGAACTATGAACAAATAAATCTTCCTTCCTCTAAATTGTGGTCCTCAGGTATTTGGATCACAGCCATGAGAATGTTGACTGAAAACCTTCCAATCATGCTGCTGGCTGGAGACCAAGCCTTCAACACATGGACTCTGGGAGACATTTACAATCCAAACCATAAAAAATGGTTAACAAGATAACACTCCTGCCCTCACGTAACTTTTAATAGAGTAAGTAGGCAATGCTATATAAATGGCAAAGCATATATTACAGTGACACATAAGTGCTATAAAGAAAAATAGAGAAGGACGAGGAGACAGGGTCTCAGTGTGGTTACTTTTGATAAAGTCATCAGGAATTTCCTCCTGCCCCCTAAAAAGTAGCATCTGACGTTTTTAAGGGGAAAATGAGAGTGATATAGTCAAACATGAAAAGATCATATGAACAGAGACAAAGAAACAAGGAGAATGGTGGGTTAGGTCAGAAAGGTAACGGGTCAGATTGTAGAGGGCCTCATAGACTGATGAAAGGCATTGTTCCAAATTTAAAAGAAAAAAACATAGCGAGACATTGATGTAATGTGATTTATATTGCTGAATATATATGTTTTGAATGTATTATTCTTGGTTGTTATTTGGATGACAGAATAGGAAAGAGGAAAATTTCAAGAATGTAAATAGGGAGAAGATGGTGACCTGATGACTTGAAGTAGCCGTGCAAATGGAGAAAATAAGTAAAATATGGGATATATTTTGGAGGTAGAAGCCAGAGGACTTGCTAATGATTGCATAAAATATGTGCAAGAGAAAAGAATCAAGGCTGTGTCCAGTGTTTTACCTGAGCACCTCATACCTAGGGCTTCCATTTACTAAAATGAAGAAGAGGGAAGAAAGAGTAGGCTTGGTAAGAGAAACAAGAGTTCTGTGTTTGAGATGTTTGCAAAAGGTCAGAAGTGAAAAATAAAAATGCAGAAGCTATACATGCATCAGCATACAGATGCCTTCAAAGCCATGGTACTGAATAAGAAAAAATGAGGAGAGATTCAGGAAAGAAGACAACAAGGATTCTCTTCGTAGATGCCTAACACGTAGATATTAAGAAAATAAGGCAGACCCAGGAAAGAAGATGGAAGAAGAGTATCTAGTGAAGTAGGACAAAGTTAGTGTAGCTTTCCAGGGGTCGACAATCACAGCCTGGTCATGGTGGCTCAAAGGACAATGGAAGGTAAAAATCAGAAAATGCTGAATAAACTTGCTACAGATAGGAATGGTGAAATCATAGCTAGAGGGTCGAACTCAGGGGATGTTTGTTTGACGATAGGGTATGTTTCAGCTTGTTTGTTTAAAGGAAATCTAGGTACAAGACAGAGGAGGCAATTTCCAGAGCAATGTCCTAAAAGCATCTAGAGGATATAGAATCGTGACCCTATGCAAAGGAGATGTCCTCGTATAGATGCACAGAAACTTCATACGTCATACCCACTGGGAAGCCGAGGTATATGAGTATAGAAGCAGGAGGACGAGGGAAGGAAGTTTGCTTCTGAGTGTTCATTTATTTAAAATAGCAAGTATATAGACCACTGGTGAGATGAAGAAGAGGAAGGGTGTATTAGAGGTTTGAAAAGAAAAACAAAGATGTGGGACTGCTGTCTTGGAAAACAGGAAAGCAAAATGACTACAAGAACATAGAATGATGGTTGCGTGGCATTCAGGGCTCACATAACTCTGTAGTCGTGAATTTGAGGGGTAGACCCTGATGGAGTCAATGCAGGCACAAAAGACACAAGGAGTGGAACTTAATTAGAATAGAGGTTTCCCAAGGGAGGATGATACAGACAGGAGCAAAAGAATTGAAGATGGAAATAGAGAGATGACACATTGATAAATGATTAAATAATTTTAGCTGATAAAATGGGATGGAAGATTATGAGAGGAGTCATGGCTATGGACATGTGAAAGATTAATAGGTTGGGAATGCTGGGGAGAAGGGGGGTGAAGGTTTTTTGGGACAGAAAAGTTGGAAGAATAAGACTGTGAAAAATGGAGTCTGAAGTAGAGAGTGGGGTGCTTGTAATGAAGATGTTTCAGATTGGTACAGTTACTGGAAATGACAAGGTCCAGGGTATAATCATGGATGGGATGGAGCAAGGAAAACAATCAATATCAGGATAAGGTCTCTCAAGGGTGTGGAGGAATCATTAATATGGACACTGAAGCCACCAAAAAGGATGAAAGAAGAGTGGTAGAAAGTTGAAAAGTCCATGTTTCAGGATCTTGGATTAAACATCATTTGGAAGGTGGTTGAGGAGCTGTTGGTCAAAAGATACAAAATTTTAGTTATACGGGAGGAATAAACTCAAGATATCTATCATATAACATGGTTAGTGTAGCCGATAATGTATTATATTCTTAAAAATTACTAAAAGATCAGATTTTAAGTGTTCTCACAACAAAAACGTATGTGAAATAATACATTGGCTCAGTTTAGCCATTCTACAATGTATAGATATTTCAAACCATCATGTTTTACATGGTAAATATATGTAATTTTTGTCAATTGAAAATTTTATTTAAAAACATCATTTAATAAAACCTAATCCCTGGGAGGCAACAGCAAATGAATTCAACCAAGATGAGAAAGGGGGGGACTTAATTCATTTGCATCCATCCAGATAGCCAGGGGAAAAAGGAGAAGAGAAATTATAACCTGAAAGTAGCTCTAAAAAAACATGAATAACACCTCTTTCACTTCCAGGCATGTACGTTGTGGGGTGTAAAAGAAAATGATCCCCACTTGAGAGAGCCAAAGGGAATGAAGTGTCTTTGAGAGAGAGCCACATTTCAGTGAGAGTTAAAAGGTAAACAAAACATTCAGAAAGGAAGTAAAGGACAGAGGGGAATTTGCTAATAACACAGGGAGTCCCAAAGGGTACAACAGAAGCGTCTGGAACAGAAGTGAATTTGAATCAGACTACAGAATTATTGGAATATATGTGGGAAACTCTCCAAAGATGAGAGATGCACAGGGATGCTTGGGATTGAGGCTGATGGCATTGAACAGGATTGATCATCTCTTGGGGAAGGCTGATGAATATAATTATGACTTTCCTCTTTATACTGGTCTCTCAGGCAGTTTGTTGCAGTGTTAGGAAGTGAAAGGAGTACAAGTTCTGCCAAGAATTCTTGCTGTTCTCTGGATTTCCATAAAATCCTGCTAAAAATGGTATCTTCAAAATCTATAGATACCTGGACTATTGACCAAGTTTTTCTGTTTAGAAATTAAGAACTCAGAAAATTTTGTCTTCCCATTTATTAGACCCTGGTAACTATTAAAAATTTAAATTAAGCATATTAAAGTAAGCCTGGTCTCAGCGACTTAGACCCTGTTTCAACATAAAAAAGGGCTGAGGGTATAGGTCAGAGTAGAACACCCCTGGGTTCATTCCCCGGGACCGAAAAAATAAGATAAAGTAAGCCTGATAAGAGTGT
Source organism: Glis glis (assembly GCA_004027185.1). NCBI lineage: Eukaryota > Metazoa > Chordata > Mammalia > Rodentia > Gliridae > Glis > Glis glis. The sequence goes on from PVJS01041498.1 coordinate 6,914, forward strand.
ATTTCAAGGTCTCCAAGTAAACATAATCGATTGTCTAAACTATATTTCTTAAACTTTTGCCAACCTCAGTGCACACAATGAGTAATATATACCTAAGCATGTTCACATGAGCAAGATTTGCACATTTACAATTACTAATTATAATTCTACTCCATTCATTCTCTCCCAACCAAGGCTTACAGAAATCAAATGCATGAATTTTGTGCAGATATATAACAATAAGTCCAATAGTCTTGAAGGAAAAAAGGCTTATTAGCAGCTGGTTTTAATAATTTCATGAAATTCATAGTAATGCCTTTGTAATTCTTGTGACATACTCCACAACTGAGTTCAACATTCTAAGACTCACTGTCTAGACTCAGTACAAAAAACCATGTCAACTATAACACAGCATTATATCGATCAAAATAAATCAACTGCCATCCAACAAAAAGGATCAGCGTATTTTCTTTCTTGTGATCATTTATTTGTAGTTTTCTTCATCTTGTATCTTCAGTGACTGATATGTTTGACAACAGATACACAAAATCTGACACTGTGGGAACAAATCTTCAATTTTGCCATTTGCTAGGTTTAAAAATGTGACAGATTCTGAAACATGTCATGTGTTCTCAGAGAGTGACTGTTTGCTTATGCACTCCCCTCTCCATCTTCACCTCACCACCCTGTGCTTCTCCAGGGTATATTTATCACAATGTGAGGGCCGCCTTCCTGTTGCCCAAGCTCTAAAGTGGACGGCAATGGCTTACATATGAGCCTTGGTGAGCTTAGCATTGAGAAAAAGCATTGTATAAATAAAAATAATATCTACTACACATACACACCCAAGAGATTTAAGTCCAGTTGCCTGATTCAAATATTTCTTTGATTAACCATTACTCCCCACTACCTTCTATCTTAATTTGAAACATTATTAGCAGTTGCAGAGGAAAATGGGTGCATTGATCCTGTCAGAAAAACTTAGTTTCCAGACATTATTCATTTCAGGTAAGAATGTGAAATAGATTACAAGACAGAATCAGCATAAAAGTCTTCATGAGACTGTAATATAGGAAATCAATATGTAAAATATAAAATATGAATATGCAATCAGCATACATAAATTTCATTTGTACACAAATATATAGCATAGCATTTTAAAAGAGATATTAATAACTTGATATATTCATAAATAGTGCATAAGAGAATATATCATTATCTATTGACATAATGTTAATTTCATTAATGTATGTATTCTCTATGTTATTTATAAGCAAATGGATACCCTTAAGAAGAACAAAGTGTCCTAGTTATTTTCAACATGCCAGTTCAGTTTCATTCTCAAATATATGCAAAAATGTAAAAAAATAAATCCATAATAAGGGCCTTTGAGGGATTTGTAATTTGGGTATTGATGAACTAAAGAAGTAATGGAGTAGTGCAGGCTTCAGTGAACTACAACCCATGAGCCAAATCTAGCCAGCCATCTGCTTTTGTAAATAAAATTTTATTGGAACACAGCCACATTCACTCATTTATGTGTTGTCTGTGGCTCCTTTCTTGCTATAATGGCAGAGTTAAATAGTTGTAAGCAAGATGGTATAGTTTACAAAGCTGAAAATATTTTCTCCCTGGCCCTTTACAGAGAAAGGTTGATGACCACTATGATATTGATTATGAAGTCTTCTTTTAACATGATTAAAATTCTTTTCAATCACAGATTTTTTTTCACTATAAATGAGAAGGAATACTGCAGAGTAACAGATCTTTAAGAAGGTAAATCAATAATTTTTTTCTGAAATGATCAAAGTAATTTGAGCAAAATGAAATTGTGCAAAAAGAGACTGACTAATTCAGGTGGTTGCCACAGTCCTTAGTTTGGCTATCTCCTCACTAGCATCCCCACTACAAATCTAAGCAGATGGTATTGAAATAACCCAAATTCATACATAAGTATATTAGTCAGTTCAGGCTACCATAACAAAATACCACAAACTGGGTGGCCTAAACAACAGAAATGTATTTTCTCACAGTTCTGGAGGCTGGAAGTCTAAGTTCATGGTACAAGCCTGGTCAAGTTCTAGTGAAGACTCTTTTCCTGGCTTGTAGATGGCCTCTTCTTGCTGTGTCCTCACACAACAGAGAGATGCAGAGACAGAGATAGAGATGAAAAAGAGAGAGGACTCTCTCCTTAAAAACCGCCAATCCTATCAGATTAGGACCTCACCCTAATGATCTCATTTAACCTCTATTACCTCCTAATTGTCTCTTAATTGCCTCCTATTTCTAGTTACACTGGGGGCCAGAGCTTCAACACACAAGTTTTGGGGAAACACAGTTCAGTCCATTACAACAGGTATAAGAAATTATAGCGAAATTTTTGCTACAGACACGGAGTGCTGGTTTTGTCCACTAGAGGAGTTTGGCTCATCAAGTTTCATATCACTTACCAGCTAGCTCTATTAATATTAATAAAAATTGACAGGGTATATCTCAATGTATTTAAGAAGCTAAATGATCCTAAACATTATCAACCTAGCAATTATTTTATGGCTTAGTGAAGTTTTTCAGTCTGTAAAATAAAAAGAATTGCTAAAACAATTTAAAAGCCAAAAAGCATCTTTTCAATACTGTTTAAGACACACTCCAGGTCATTCACAAATTATTTCCCATATGAAAACAGAAGCCATAAGGAAAAAAAATAAAGCCAATAAAAAATAAATCTAAGTTATAAACCATTAAAATTCCTCCAACTGAAAAATGACATTTGGGACTCACCCTCTCTTTCAAAATTACCCTTTAAAAAGCTTCAGAAATGCCCCGAAGGCTTCATTTACAACTACCATATTGGATTTGCTTTGCTTGTGTATTGCAACCTCCCTCATAAGCTAAGGTTTGTTTTACACTTCAGTCTGTTTTACATTTCAAAGTACATAAGCAGCAGCAGCAGCAGCAGCAGCAGCAGCAGCAGCAGCAGCAGCAAAATTCTCAAAGACAGTAAAGAAAGATTTTAAAACTAAAAGGTGGACCCAGACTCCATTTTTCCATTTGAAATCTCTCAAAAAAGTTTCAGTCTAACTCCTAGGTTCCCTCCCCACCCCCCCCCATTGTCATGAGGAATAAAGTTATAAGTTTAAAACTTTTAAAAATAGTTGATTTTATAAAAAATAATTCATCCTCAAAATGATCCCATCACTTTTCTATTAGCTAGAAGTTTTTCCTAAGATTTGTTTTTCTGGTGATAATCTCACAGCATCCATCCAAGTTTCATATTATATGGTTTGCTGACCATACACTCACCTTCTATTTTACACAAGTGAACAAAATAAATGTTACTCCCTGGTGTCACAGCGGCACCTGTGCTTCTCATCCCCCAAAAAATTACAAGCAGAAAATCCACAGTTTGCAGCCAGGAATTTTTATTATTTTTCATTATCTGATAAGATCGTAAGACCTTAATGCCAAAGGTAAAGGGATGGTACCCTGATGAGGATGACCACTCACAGGTCCTAGACCTAAGAAATTACAATCAATCAATAAGTAATTACTGCATATCTTTATGATGGAAACATCTGGAAAGTTCTGAATTTGATTAAAAAACTCGTCACAATAACATTGGAAAGAAGAAAAAGGAAAAAAATGTATAATGGCAATTTCTGTTATAGAACATTTTGTTTTAATTGACTTTTAGACGCTTAACCCTAATTTACATAACTATCCCTCGGTTGTTTCAGTTTCTTGAAATGAAGCTAATTTGAAAAAAAACCTTTTGATCTCCATATAAGCTATTTTAGCTCTAAAGTTGATGGGAATGGTCACCTTTCTTTTAGAATCGCCTGATTGGCAGTGCTTCTGTCAGCAGTAATCCCCAGCTAGACTTTAATGAACAGCCCCTCCCTTTCTCCAGGGCTTTGGATGGTTATTTGGCTATAATTAACTCCAGATTGACCAATGGCCAGTGGAGGAAGCAATTTGCTTCGAGAAGAGGATTATTGCAACCATTATTTTGTTCTAAATACAGCTGCTCTGTTTAGAAAATACAGAAAACACAAATTATTTATGTTGCCATGTTAATTTCAAATAGCCAAGAAAGACAAAAGGAAGTATACAAAGATTTCTCCCTTTTACTTTAGCTACACAGGAAAGTAAGCCAAAAAGAAAAAAGAAGAAGAAAAACCACTTAGGATTTTTCAAGGTTGTCATGATCTTATAAACTCTAGTTAAGGGGAACCAACATCAAGACTTCATTTGAAATCCTACTGTAATACAGCAAGTTCTGCTGGTTCTTCTTTCAAAATATATCCAGAATCTGCCTGCTTCTTACCACCTCCATGGCTACCAGTCTGACCTAATACATTGATTTAGAGTAGCAGCTTCCCTCTGCTTTAGTCTTTTCTGCCATCTCGTCAATAGTATCTGCTACATAAGGCAGCCAGTGTGAGCCCTTAAAAATGTAAGTCATGCCAGATCACACCTGCTATGGGCTGAACTGTGTAACCCCTTTGCCCCACCCCCCAAAAAAATCCTATGTTGAAGCTCTAACCACAATATGATGGTATTCAGAGATGGGGCCTTGGAAGATAATTAGTTTTAGATGAGGTCATGAGTATGGGACCTATGTGAGGAGATGAGGGCCCTTGTAAGAAGAGGGACATCATGGGGCTAGGGATGTAGCCCTGCAGTAGAGTGCTTGCCCAGCACCAAAAACAAATAAAAATTAAATAAGATGCATCCAAGAACTTGCTCTCTCTTCGCCATGAGACGACACCACAAGAAGGCTGCCATCTGTGATCCAGGAAGGGAGCCCTTCCATAATCTGACCATGCTGACAAAGTGAGGGTGAACTTCCAGCCTCTAGGACTGTGAGGAAATAAATTTCTGTTGTCTAAACCATCCAGTTTATGGTATTTTGTTATGGCAGCTCAAGGTGACTACGTCAATACCTTTGCTCAAAATGTAAGTGCACGTCATTCAATGGTCAGCCTATAAGATCCTTCACCCTCTGGTACAGTTCCTCCAAGACTTCATCTCCCCCTGACTTCAGTCACTCTGCTCTAGGCACACTGGTCTCCATGCTATTTCTCCAATAATCAGTCACCCTCCTCCTTAGGGGGGGACCCTCCACACACTTTCAGATGTTTTCTCAAATGTCATCATCTCCCTGTGGCATTCCTTAACCATCCACTTGTTTAAAACTGCAAACTCCTCCCCTCTGCCAACACTTCTAACACTTTCTCCTCTGCTTTCTCTATAGCAGTTTTCACTTTTAGTTATAACTATAACTATGTGTGTATCTGCCTCTCTTCCCCATTAAAACACAAGCCCAATGAGAGGATTGCTGTCTCTTTGCTAACTGCTGATTTTCTAGGAGCTATTAGAACAGTGTCTAGCACATAGCAGATTTTCAACAAATGTTTGTCAAATTCATAAATAAATGTTATTCTTATTTCAAAGAAGAACAAAGGGGAGAAAAGCTGATAGACAAATAGATACTTGCTTTATTTTCAGATTGGAAAAACATCCTAGGTACAAAGCATAGCTTCTTAATAGCATCACCATTAGAATGCCATCATAATAAGCCAGAAGCTTATTACTTCTTCCAGGAACCAACTCACCCATTCTTCACCAACAATTTTCTTATGTTGATCCTCAATAAGAAAGTGGCTCACAGCTAAGTCCTCTTTCATCCCTTCCTTTTGTATTTAGCAAAAAGAAGTTTCCTTGGCAGTTTATAAACCTCTGTTTACTCTGTTCAAAAAATCATGTTTTATTTAATTTACAAAGCATACAAAGCTTTTTATTTTTTTAATTTTTTGGTACTAGGGTTCATACCCCCACCCCATTTTTTTTTAAACAGGGTCTCATAAGTTTCTGAGGCTGGTCTTGTACCTGCAATCCTCCTGTCGCAGCCTCTTAAGTACTGGGATTACAGGCATGTGCCTCCCACACCTAACTATAGACAAAGTTTTGACTTTCTTTTCTTCTTCTATGTGGTAAAGGAGGCTAAGATGAGAAGAAGCTGGGGATTACTCATTTATTCATAAGCATTGACCAAATACCTGCTTTGGGCCAGGCTCAGTTCTAGGAAAAGGGAATTAGAATAGTGAACATACATGTAAAACCATCTGTTCTCATAGAGCTTACATGAGGAGGGGGGTGCAGTAATAAAGAAAATTAATAATAATAAATACAATTCACTGATAGCTGAGATAATAAAAAGTACTATAAAAAAAGTGAATCAGGAAAGAGGTGGGATGTAATCACCAAGGCAGCAATTTAAGTGGGGATCAGAGAAGACCTCACTGCAGAAGGTGGTACTTCAACCATGCACATATGGAAGGAAGTGTTCTAGGCTGAAGTAAGGAATGCTACACAAAGAAGCCAAAATGAATCTCAACAGACATGCCTTGGAGGGGTCCCACCCAGTGTATTAGCATCAAAATACAACTGCTTCCATTCAAACACATTTCTATGTGGATTCTAGCATGCTTAGGGCAGGGTTCTGGAAGCTTCTGGATAGCTGCTGAACTTGTGGAGGTTCCTGAAAGGTGGTATCCACCTAGAGAGGGCAGGGAAGTTGTGTGCCCCTTTCCTACTACCTCACCATATGCATCTCTTCACCTGTATCCTTTGTTTATATCCTTTATAATAAACTGGTAAATGAAAGTTAAGTGTTTCACTGGGTTTTGGAAGCCGCTCAAACAAATTTATACTTTTATTGGTGCATTGTAATTATACATCATAGTAGTTCAAAGTGATACAACACACATGCACACAGCACTTGATGTGATTTCCTCTGGATCCCACCCTCGTCCTCGTACATATTAGTGAGACCAGTAGTGATACCTTCAGATATAGACATAGTATTGTTTAAGCTGTTTCCTTGTCAGCTCTCCTTTTCCTAGCTATAACACTCTCAGTATCTTTCCAAAAGAATTAATGTCAGAATACTACAGTGATACATGCATACCCATGCTTATAGCAGCACAATTCACAATAGCCAAATTACGGAACTGACCTAGGTGTCTGTCAACAGATGAATGGATAAGGAAAATGTGGTATATGCACACAATGGAATTGCACTCAGCCATTAAGAAGAACAAAATTAAGTCATTTGCAGGAAAATGGAAGAAACAAGAGAATATTATGCTAAGTGAGATCAGCCAGTCACAGATAATCAAGGATCATATGTAGAAGGTCTACTAGGGTCATATGTTTTCTCTCAAATGTGGAAGCTAGAGAGAAAATAGGAAACAAAAGGGACTTTAGATAAATGAGAGGAGAGACCAGTGGAATAGTGGAAGGGGCTTGGGGGAGGGAAGTGGGGATGGGTAAAAGGAGAACTGATGTTCAAGCAAATTAATGGAACTCGAGGGGGTCGTGGGAACCCCTATTTCAGAAGCACAGGAAAAACAACCTGGGGCTTTGAATTAGCATGAAGGGAAGAAGTACTGTGGGGACGGAGCCCTCACCTATGGGATAGTGTTAGAATTGCACAGGTAGATAGTATTAGAATTTAATTAAATTATAGAATGTGCAGCTGTTGTCCACTGAAGGGTTGCTTATGTGTGGGGAGAAACACCCACATTTTGGGGGTCACAGGAATCATCTGCATTGATTGTTGTGTAGGAGCAGAGGAAAAACAGCAGGTTTTTTTTCCCTAAAGCATCCAAATACAGATGTGAGTTGAATGTACAAGTATGGAGTTGAGGAGAACCAAGTTTGAGATGTAAATGCAGGAACCACCAGCATCAGCAGATGGTGTTTAAAGCCAGGAGGCTGAATGTGGTCCCAAAGGAGGTCACCACCCATGTAAGTAACAAAGAGAAGACAAATCCAGAGTCTACGGCACTCAAGTATTAAGCAGCTAGAGAGGTTAAAAGGGAAAAATAGAAAAGACTGAGAAGGAATGGCCAGTGAGTAGGAGAAAAAAAAAGAGAAAAATGTGTTGTCCTGAAAGACAAATGAAAAACTGTGTTTCAAGAAGTTGGGGAGAACAATTGTGTCAGATGCTACTAATGGCTCAAGATGAAAACTGAGAATTGACCCTGCGATTTAGCAGTGTGGAGGCATTATTAAACTCGGGAAATTTTAGTATAGTGTTGAGGGCAAAGCCTGATGCAGTGTACATTCAAAACACAAGGGGAAGAGAAATGGGAGTCAGTGCACATAGACAATCCTTCCAAGCAGTTTAGCTGTAAAAGGAAGGAGAGAAATGTCTCGTAGCTGAAGCGAGTATGTGTGTGTGTGGGGGGGTCAAGTTGGGAAAAATAGCACCATATTTTTTAATGCTGATGGAGAAAGATCCAATAAAGAGGGAAAAAAGAGAATTGCTGAAATGTCTTGAGCAGCTGAGAGGGGATGCGATGAGGTACACAGAAGAAGGATCTGACCATTATTGGAGTGACACCCCTTGCTCCATAGTAATAGAAAAGAAAGCAAAGAATAAGGCACAAGACTTATGCAATGACTAACTACAAAAACAGTGGAAATACTGATTTTCTAATTTAAGAGTCAAATATGTCTGTTGAGATATGTAAAATAATATCTTGAAGACCTTTTTATAAATATGCTCTGATTAATATTCTGTTTAGATTAGTGAAAACATGCTTATGAGTATGTCCAAAGTTGTGAAGGTTTGAAACTCTTAAAACCAGAGAAAGGGGAGAGGAGGACAGTAAGCAAATTGAATAATCAACAACATTGTCAAGCTAGTGAGATAATTTAAACTTTTTTTTACTAGATTTTAAGCATCTAGTGGAAGAGGCCACTTATTATCACTGCTGAATACAATGTACACAGTGACTACCAATTGAATTAATTTGTTAATTCAGCCCTACAGTTGGTGTGTGCTGACTTAAATTCTCTATTAAGAGTACTTGTGGTTTGCTTGTTTATAGGAGTAATAATCTCATGTATCATTCCCACTAAAATGTATTGTTTTCATTGATTTCTTTTGTCTTTACTGTTCTTTTTATTTCTTTTTTTGCATTAGTGGTTAAACATCATAAACATCTAGTATCATATATATGTTTTGTTTGTTAGTGTAGTCTTGAAAGTATACAGCATGTAATAGCTACAAAATAGCTTAACAAGAACAGTTAAATGGCCATATTATAGAATAATTAATGGAGGAATAAAATGCCTTGTTAAATTGTGTTAAAATAACTGTGTCTATTTTAATAGGATTTGGTGTTGTTTTAACACAAATGGTTGTCAAAGTGGGGGTGAGGAACACAAAGTATTTTGTATTGAAAGAGACAACTGTTCTTTTAGTTCATAAGAAAATCACTAGATGGAGGGTTTATCAGAAATAAATTACCTTCACAAAGTAGGGGAGACTATATTTTGCTTAATTCCAAAAAGAAGAGTAAGAATAGTCACCTGAAGAAGCTTAATTCTTTTCATTTCTCTCTCTCTCTCTCTCTCTCTCTCTTCTTTTTTTTGGGGGGGAGGGTGCTGGGGGAATTGCACCTAGGGGCTTTCTACCTCTGAGCTACATTCCCAGCCCTTTTTATTTTGAAACAGGGTCTAGCTAAGTTGCTGAGCCTGGCCTCAAACCTGTGATCCTCCTGTCTCAGCCTCCCAAGTACAGGGACTACAGGCATGTATACCATGCCCAGTAAAACATTTCTTTATGATATATGGTAATCTAGAAGGCAAAGTACTACACCCAACTCCTAAAAAGGCACTAATAAAGGTAGACCAAATAGAGATCCACAAGTTAATTTTCACCAAGAAAACACACAATTAAAAGCTCCAATGTAGCCGGGCGTGGTGGCGCACGCTTGTAATCCCAGTACTTTGGGAGGCAGAGACCGGAGGATCTGGGTTCACGGCCAGCCTCAGCTCTCGCGCTCTCTCTCTTTCTCTCTCCATAGTGAGGCCCTCCGCAACTTCGTGAGACCCGATTTCAAAATAAAGCATAAAAAAATAGGGCCGGGGGCGTAGCGCGGAGGTAGAACGCCCCTGCGTTCAATCCCTGGTACCGCAAAAAAAAAAAAAAAAAGCTCCAATGTAAGATCAAATATGTAGCATATCCCTGGGTTCAATCCTCAGCTACACATACACAACACACACACACACACACACACACACACACACACACACACAATTTTGAGTTCTGGTTAAAGGAAACAATTGGGGAATGAATTCACATTCACATTATACAGATTAGACCAAACTATATAAAGAGCCCTCAAAGATTTTATTTTAAAAAGGACTATGACTTTAGATCATAACAAAACATATACACAGCACTCCATATTTACTTAATCAAAGGTAACGTAAGAAAATCATACTTTAAAAAGCTTTAAAGGAGGTCTCAAAAACTTCAACTATGAAATGTATGATTAAGACAAATTATATTTAGATATCTGTCATACCAAATGAAAATGGGAGAAAACACAAAAGACTTAGGAATGTATCTACTAATTAAAAATGCATAGCTACAGAAGGTAAAATGCTTTGCAGCCAATACACATATCTTTTTTTGGCTCTAAAAACTATTTTATTGCCATAAAATATCAATAAATAAGTTCTAAATGTAGCATCTTTTTTATGTTTTTATTGGTGCATTGTAGTCGCACATCACAATGAGTATCAGTTTGGTGTTAACATACATACACACAGTTCTTAGTGTCCCTCCCTTCCGCCTCCCCCCCACATGTAGCACTGAGAATGATGTTGGTATAATCTCATATATAAACATTGTTTATGACAGTAAGTCCATAGATTCACTTCTTTCTTACCCTTACCCTTCCCTTATACCCCTTCCCTTGTACCACTGAGGGTTCTCCGTTGTCATTGGAGTCCCTTTTGTGTCCCCACTACTCCCTAAGTTGTGCATATTAATGAAAACATATGACCCTTCATTTTTTGTGATTGGCTAATCTCACTTAACATAATGTTCTCCAGATCTTTCCATTTTCTTGCAAATGCTGTTATTTTGTTCTTCTTTATTGCTGAGTAGAATTCCATTGTGTGTATTTCCCATAATTTTGTGATCCATTCATCTGTTGATGGACATCTAGGTTGGTTCCAT
>PVJS01041499.1:0-17935 GCA_004027185.1 Glis glis
ACACACACACACGGCGATTTTATTATTACTCAGTATAACAAAGCCCATGGATCAGGAGATCATTGTCATTGAAGACATAGTTTGTCACTCCTCATTCCCAAGAGGATGGGACATGCCACACCATACAGGGCTATGTGGAGACGCACTGGGCCCAGTCAGGAGGCAGAGGGAGCAAGGGGGAAATGTGGGAAGAATCTTCCAGTGGTTCCCATGGGAAGAAATGGGCTAGGCAGGCTCGGCAGGTTTAGGGTTGATGAGCTTGAATAACTTCAGCAGGCTCTGGTGTGTATGGGGTCTGGTAGCGGGCCCTGGGGTGGTTAGGACAGGGGACCTGGTCACCTGGAGGGTATGAGCTCTATGAAGGAGGTGGTTGGCTTGTGGACTCTGGATCTGTTGGCTTACCTGTGAAAGGCGTGCTCTCAGGTGAGTTGTCGCTATTTGGAGGAGTTGGCTGGCCTTAGGAAAGTCGATCCCTGCAGGGTTCACAGGGTTGTGAGATCAGTGCAGGTACTAAGGTGTCCTCCAGCTTCTGATGTAGGGAATACTTGATGGACGGGATGTTGCTCTGTGTTATGTCATGTGATGGTCAGTCGCATGCTGCCATGGGAGGAGACACAAGAGAGGCTCAGGGAAGCAAACCTTGTTATTCTCCCAGGTCCTAGCAATAGGAGGCATGGCACACCATGCAGGGCCACATGGGGAGCACCAGCACTGATCAGGAGGCGGGAAGGACAGGAGCGAGGGGAGAGCCTTGGCTGCCATTTTCATTGGGGTTCCCATGGGCAGGGGAAGACAGAGCAAACAGTTCAAGATGTGCTAGCTGGGATAATCTCTGAGACCCTAAGCTGCAGGGGTGACCCCTACCTACCTGGCACCTGGTAGAGAAAAGAATATGGCCTCCTAAATTGTATGGCTGGGTTGAAAAGGTCTGGCTCTGGATGGTGTAATTTTCATATCAAAGATATGTATCTAAGCTCTCTGCTATCTCTAAGAATTGGGTTGCCCTGAAAGGGTAGTCTCTCCCTAGCCAGGAAAGTTTAAAGATGTCAAAACAGCATATATACAGAAAAAAGTAAATATAAACAATAAAAATATAAAGACGCAGAGATGAAGTAAGGTAATTCCAAGCAGTAATATCAATAAAGGTCCAAAGAAAGGAAATAATTGGTATGTCAAGATAAGTGCTCAGGGCTGGGGATGTAGCTCAGTGGTAGAATGCTTACCTAGCATGCATGAAGCCCTGAATTCCACCCCCAGAACTGCTAATGATAACAAGTAATAATAATAATCACTGTAGCCCAATTTGGTTAAAGCATATGGTATATAAGAACTTGATAAATGAGGATTGTCTATGATAGGAACTTGGAAGTTGAAAGAGAGGATTGGTTTAGCCTTATTCTTTAGGGAGGTTCCATTTCTAGCAATAGGGTGACTGCATCTGGGGCCAGATTCAAGTAAAAACTGAGAGGAACACTAGTTCATGCTCAAGTCTGAAGGAAATCACCAGCCTGCCATTAGTCAGACCAAGCTTCTCCATCTCTGACCTCGTTCAATTTCTTAAGGATTATTATTATTATTGCAATGTATGGTTGGATTCTGTTGTTTTTAGTGTTGATTTGCCTTTTGTCTTAGTTTCTGTTGTTGCTGCTGTCCTTTTAAATTAAAAGTGGCCACTTCCGTGACTACTACAGAACTTTGGAAGGTGATGTTTTGCAAAAGCAAAGGCACAGAGAGACGCTCTAGTCTACAGAGAATAATGGCCCATTTATGTCAGTGACTCCAGAAAAACAGGTCCTAGTGTCTATTTTTTTGACAAAGACACATTTAGGTAAATGAAAAGTGTGAGAAAATAAGTAAAGTAGTCATCATGATTGGTAGTGTGAGGATATGCATTATTTTAACCAGGAACTACTAGAGATCAGTGTCATTATTCACATGTAACAGTTGGTAGTGTGTATATTTTTATTTCACTACACTAGCTATGGTTAGAGAACAGGCTAGAGATAAAAATTTTGGTATCTTCTAAGTTGTACTGCTGATTAGGATGCCTATAGAGCTGTGGATATTTTTGAGATGAAGAGCAAGTATCCATTGTTTTGTAGAACGAATATGTTCTTGACCAATTGCCTGTGAAGAAAGGACTAACAGTAACATATTAAATTCTGTTTTCCAGTTGGCTTATGTTATAAAATCAGAAATATCTCCTCTGGATGTGTTCATTTTGAGAAATAGAAAGTTGTATTTAACAATCTAGCCAATGTTTCAGCACACATATTTAAAATAAAGAAATTTCTTATAAAGTATAGTACTGCTCAAAATGGTCCTTTAAATGTGTGTGAAATAACTAATTTTGCTTTTATGAAGGGCTGAAGAAAAAGAAGTGAGCTGAAAGGTAAAATAAATATGTGTGAAAAATTACTCACATATGTATGTCTATATTTATTGCCTCAACATATGTTTGTAAAGTAACTGATAGGTGCTGAAATCTGTGTATTAAGAAACAAAAATTAATTGTCCTCATTCCTCCATAGCCTGACAAAAATGTCATATAAAAATACATTTACATGATGATGTGCTAAGTGCTCAGTAGAGGAATGAGACTATTCTGGGAAATTCATCAGGAGAGACTAATTCTACTTGCACAGAGAAGGTGACATGTGAGCAGGGTTTTGAAGGGTGAGTAGGAGTTGAGAGGAGTGGGAAGAAGCACAGACTCTGGCACTAGACTTCTTGATTTAAATCGCGGCATTCATCCTTGAGTCACCTTCAAGGGGCAATATTTATAGCTACATCAGAGGCTCTGTTAGGATGAGTTAACATCTGAACATGTAAAGAACCTAGAGGACTGCGTTGAGCACAGTGAGGGTTAACTCCATGTGCTGCCATTGTTCCATCATTAAGAACGAGAGGAGTGGCTGGCTGGGCATGGTGGCACACACCTGTACTTGGGAGGCTGAGATGGGAGGAGTGCAGGTTCGAGGACAGCCTCAGCAATTTAGTGAGACAGTATATCCAAAAAAATAAAATAAAATAGGGCTCGGAGGTAGAATGCCCCTGGGTTCAATCCTTAGCACCATGAAAAAAAAATGAATGAGGAATATTGTCACAAGCAGAGGGAACAGCACGCTACATTTTTTTCAATGAAAAATCCAAAATGCTGCCTAGTTAATGGCTTTTACAAATGAGCAATTTAACGCAAGATGTAGAAAAGAAATGGAAATAGAGTAGAGACATTCAGAACAGAGCCGCGGAGGCCCTGATTGATGAGGAGGGAAAGTGACCATGCGTCAGGGATCTACTTCATGATGTCTCTGGTGACAGGCACTGCAGGTTGTCACTGCATGGCTACCTCAAGCACAGTAAGTCCCTTTTCCATGCCGGAGATGCAGCCGTGAAAGAGTGGCAACCCAAGAATGAAACCTATGGACTGCAATGCACAACCAAGGCAGCTGGGCCAACCTTCCACCGCAGCGACTAAGTACCTGGGAAAACCAGCTTGGTGGAGAAAAGATTTGTCTCAGCTCACAGCTTCAGAGGGTGCAGTCCACCGTCAGCTGGCTCCTGTGCTCCCGGGCCTGTGCCAGGCAGAACATCATGGCAGTGATGAAGGCACTTCACCTCATTGCAGTGGGGAGCAGAAAAGAGAGAGCGGAAGGCCACATGCCCAGTGACCTTTCTTCCACTATGCCCCACCTCCCAAAGATCCCACTGCCTTTCAGTGGCAACACAGGCTGGCGTCCACGCCTTCAACACTCGGCCTTTTGGGGATGTTGAAGATTCAAACCATAGCATGTCCCTGTGAGACTAATGTGCAAATCACTGTGTAGCGTCAGGCTCAGTAGCATCTCCTCCTGCTCAAAGAGTGGTATTTCTCTGTTGACTTTTTTATATATAAATATGATATGTAGCCAGGCGTGGTGGTGCACGCTTGTAATCCCAGTACTTTGGGAGGCGGAGACCAGAGGATCCAGGTTCGCAGCCAGCCTCAGCTCTCTCTCTCTCTCTCTCTCTCTCTTTCTCTCCGTCTCTCTTTCTCTCTCTCTCTCTCTCTCTCTCTCTCTACCTACCTACCTACCTACCTAGTGAGGCCCTCTGCAACTTCGTGAGACCCGGTTTCAAAATAAAGTATAAAAAAATAGGGCCAGGGGTGTAGCACGGAGGTAGAACGCCCCTGGGTTCAATCCCTGGTACCGCAAAAAAAAAAAAATGATATGTATTATTATATAACATATACATTTATATGATATAGCATTTATATTATATAACATATATATTATATAACATATATATAATATAAGCATTATATATAATGTTAACTGGTAAATTTAAAGCTCATGAGTCAGGACCATTATGCAAGACAACCATTAAAATTATGAAAGCTATCAATTACTGAAAATAAGTAAAGTGACCAGTAAAGGGTTACTTATTAAGGTATCTAAGTCGAAATGAGGAAAGTAAAAAATATAATGGAGAAAATATAAAATCAGAGCAGAAGAAAGAACCTGCCAACGACTTCCTTTTCCCATGAATTGAAATAATCACAGACGTGGCCAAAACATGAAATCCGTTGATGTTGCAATTAACAGCAGATAAGGGAAGCAAGGCTTTCTAAAATCCTGGCTTGGACAGGCATGTCATGATGATGTTAGTAATCACTTTTTTGGCTTGCAGATTGTGCACAAGTGATTTATATCCCTAGTTTTTATTTAATCAGGCGTGCCTGTGTGTGTTTCTTTTGTGTGTGTGAAATAGGAAATCAAGGAGAAATTGGATTCCAGCCACAAGCGAGATCTGGAAGGCATGGGAGTTCCAGAAATCAAGTACGGGGATTCCATCTGCTTCGTCCAGCATGTAGCCAGTGGCCTGTGGGTCACCTACAAAGCACAAGATGCCAAAACCTCCCGCCTGGGACCTCTGAAAAGAAAGGTGAAGGGTCAGAAAGCCTGTGTATGATGATTTTACACCACGTTATGCACAGTTAGGCACTAGACGTTATTCTGAGGATCAGGTGAACATAATTGTGCTTTACTTCTCTCTATTCCAAAGAGCGGTTCTCGACCAGATGGTACACAGGTCCTCCGGTACACTGTTCCGATTGGGTTGCATTGACCCCAGGTTCATTTTCTTTCAAAGTTCAATAAATGGGAAAGTCTGTGAGGAGGGGTAGGATTTGTTTAGGTCCCTCTAAAACCTCATCTAAATGACTTTTAGTAGTTTTGCTGGGTGGGGATTATCCACATCATCGCTCCCTTCATTTAAGTGGATAATGGAATTATTATGCAATCTTTCTAGTACGGAGACTGACTGAGTCTCTATAGAACATGGGCAGCTTGCAGAATAACCCATAGGAATTCGTGTACAGAATGAAGAGTGGCTGTGGAAATCATGCTGTCCCTAGAGGTGTATCAGATTCGAGTGGTCCATCATAGCCTGCCACAGGGAAAACTAGCTCGAGTACATGCAGCATCTTTTTATCAGAAAGTCAGTTGCCCTAATAGTGTTTGTTTCTCTAAGAGCCAGAGAATGGACGCCAAAGGTATGATGCTCTTTTTGTTCTGGGAAAACGCTTTCAAAATGTGGGTTTGGATAGTCAAGGAGTTCTAGGTTCTAGGAGGCGCTGTATACTATACTTTGAGTAGATGGATGTAGTATGGTAGTGACAGACTTTTCCAGAATGCTGATTATTGTAAGAAAGATGTTGGAAACAAACTATAACTTGATATCTTTGTATAAATCAAAACACACTAGGAAAATACCCAGAAAAGGGACAATAAAATTACAAATAGGGTATAGAATATTGAATAAATATAAAGCAACACAGACCAGCTTGCATGATCTCAACCTCCTTTCTGAAAACAACTACACAGGGTGGATAAAATACAAAACAAAAACCATTTGAAGGTTTCAGGTCACCCAAGATGTTAGTGCTAATGATCACACACAGAATGTAAGTGCATCAAGGTGAATCCACATCCATTTTGTTCTCCTCCTCTGCATATTTGTTGATTTTCAGAATAGGAAATGGGATCTTGTGTTAGTGCCACTGTGCTGGAGAGACAGACACAGGGTTGGCCAATGTTTCTGGAACTTGGGAGGCCAACATACCAGAGTAGAGGGAACAATAGAAATAAAAGCCTGTAATTCTACTCACAATCTCCCCTAGGACCCTAAGCTGACCATGGATGGGGTGTGAAGCCAGACAGCAGACAGAGGGTTGTAGCCATGATGGAGAAGGGCAAAGCAGAGGTGTTGACAGCGTGGCAGTACTAGGGGGACAGAAGTTGGGGTCCAAGGTCTCCCAAGTTGGGATGGCCCTGCGAAACACAGTGGGCCTTCAGTTGAGTCCCAGAGGGGTACATCCTGGGAATGAGGACTATCCCCTGGGAATAAGGGCAGTTTGAAAATTGATGCCAAACCCCATTCCTTACCAGCCTGCCAGAATCCTCTATAGTGTATATTGTTACCTACAGTTTTTCAAACCTACTAAGGCAGTGAAAGCATTGAGTGGAATGTCTGGATCCTGGCTCAGACTCTGGACAACTCCAAGGACTCAGTCCACAGGGATCCCAGATTGCATTGTTGACTTACCACCAGTCCCTGCCCACTGATCCATCTGACTGCTGGATCACACATACAAATTAGTGAGAAACACTCTCTATATGATGTCCTGTTACTGAGCCCTCAACAGAGATGTATTGCTTCATTTCATAAGAAGTAGGCTAAGTTCCTACTAAAAATACAGAAGGTATCTAAATCTGCCTTAAGCATTTTATAAAATGAACAAAACAGGAACTAGAAAAACCAAAGTAAATGAACACCATAAAAAACTAATGAATGGTAACTTTCTTTACGGGAAGCACCACTTTCTCATTTCTACCTTGGGCTTCTCTCTACCCATAGGTTGTGGGATTCCTCCATGAGAAAGAGGATCTTGGGAATTGGGCTGCTGCGATCAATAAAGCACAAAATAACAACATCTTAACAATGGTGTTTCCCCCAGTTCTCATTACTTTCTCCTTTGGCGGGCTAGTTGTGATGTGTTATCCGAACGAGCAAAACCTAAGAATTTTGGTCTTCAGGGACCAAAAATCTGGGACTGAGGCCAAAGTAAACATAGTGGCAGTGTAGTGCTAAATCTGAATGTAATGTTGTAAAACCAGTTGCTGGGAAGTTCTGACAAAGTAATGTTTTCTAATAGTTGGTTGTCCAGTGGTAAGGGCATCTTTTGCTAACCCTCTAGCTACAGGATGGAGGTGGAATGAAAAACCTTTTTTCAAAAATGAACACAAGCCAGGGGTGGTGACACATGCCTGTAATCCCAGTTCTTGAGAGGCTGAGACAGGGGGATCACAGGTTTGAGGCCAGCCTCGGCAACTTACTAAGACCATCAGCAATTTAATGAGACCCTGTTTCAAAACAAAAATAAAATAAAATAGGGCCAAGGGTATAGTTCAGAGGTAGAATGTCCCTGGTTCTAATCCCTAACACCAAAAAGCAAAATAAAGCAAAACAAATAATGAACACAAACTTGTTCAAGTCTGTATTCTTCTTCCTCTGTGAACTGGTTATATCAGGACATGCCTTCAAAACTAAAAATAAGGGAGAGCTTTTCCCAGAAAAAGGAAAATAAGTTGTTTCCTTATACTAAAAATAACAGAGACCCAAACTCATTATTCTAAAGCTTCTTTCTGGAGCCACAAGTTTAGATCACATTGACACGTAGACCGACATCCAGGACCCACAAATGCTCCCTCCCCACTTCTGTCCAGAGGAAGCCATGCCAGGGAACTCGAATCAGAATCTGACATTGACTCGGACCAGAACGGAACCATCCTACTTAACGTCTGCACATACTTGACCATTTTAAGGGAAAAAGCTACTGATCTCCACACTAGAGACTGCTAGCCCCACCCCAAAACTGTATGGTGATGTCCCTGGTGGTCAGTAAGTTTGCTTAGCTTCTAGGTAACTGGCCAAATATCAGTAATACATTGCCTCTTGTGGCAAACATTCCTCAAACACCTATTAGATTCTAGGAACCATGCCACATGATTTACATGTAAATCATTTGAACGTGCAAACAAACCTCTAAGACAAATCTATTTGTGGATGGCAAAATTGAAGCAAAGGGAGCTTAAGTAACTTGCCCAGAGTCACACAGCTGGCAAATAGCATAGCAAGACTAGAATTAAGGTTGGCTGATTGATAACAAAGCCCATGCATTTTTTTTCCCTTGGTAAAGGGAATTGAACCCAGGAGCAATCTACCTCCAGGCTATACCCCCAGCCCTATTTTTTTTAAAAAATTATTTCTAAATAGGGGCTCACTAAGTTGCTGAGGCTGGCCTTGAACCTGTGATCCTGTCTCAGCCTCCTGAGTACTGGGATTACAGGTGTGTGCCACCGTGCCTGGCTCAGAACCCATGAAGTCCCCTCTCTGGCCTACTGGAGAAGCAAGCTTACCATCCTGAGCTGCTTTCCCTAGTTCTACAGTTAACCAACCCAGGGGAGCTGTCCTTCAGTAGAGAAATCCAAACTTGATCCCAGGAGAGAGTTTTTTCTTTAAAAACTTCTTCGTTCTTCCCCAATTTATCTCTGGAGGAAAAGACTAAAAAGAATAACTTTTCCCATGTCCAGTGGTAAGGTTCTGTGTTCATTTTAAGAGGAAAAAAATTATATTATAAAGTCTGTTTCACCCTTTCAAATTGGCCATCTAGGCCCAAGGAATTTATCGTAACTCATACCATGGTGGCGCATAAAATTTCACTTTCATCGAAGCACTGTTTCTCAGGAATGATTCATATGTCACTAATAGGGCATGTGGGTGAAATAACGATGTTAACGTCCCATTTTCAAAACGGACCCAGGGGAGTTTGGTTGGGGAAAGGAATCAGACAGAAACACTGCAGCAAATGCCGACTGCCCAGCCGTGGAGTGTTGTGTGACCTGGACTCGCTTCCCTTGCCCTGTGGGTAGGTCATTCTCCACCAGGAAGGCCACATGGATGATGGATTAACCCTGCAGAGATGCCAGCGTGAGGAGTCCCAGGCCGCTCGGATCATCCGGAACACGACGGCCTTATTCAGCCAGTTTGTCAGGTACAGTAGCTCCTTCCCTTCCTCTTCCCACCCCACCCACCCACCTACTCTGAGGGCTTTCACGAAATAATGAAACCTCAACAAAAACTCTTACCAGAGAGAGCTTAGGACTGCAATTTATTTCCCACATAGGTGACCTTGTACCAGCTTTACTCTTTGCCCCACAAATACCCGTGTCCCATGAGTTATTCAGATTGGCGTGATGAATAGCTGAGATCTTTGCATGAGAGCTAAGTGAAAAGAACCGGAGTGTGTTACATCCCTTTTTTATTAGTGTGTACAGAGAGAAGGAGAATGGAGAAACCAGCCCGCTCCGTCTGTTTAGAAAGCGTCTCTACATCATTCAGAATTGTCGCTCTGGTTTGGATCAAAATAGATTTGTAGTGAAAGCCTTGGGTTACCCAACTATGGCTGGGAGGATTTAAATGAGAAAAGTAACTGAACTGCCTGCTTGGATGGTAATCCCTCCAGCCTAAACAATGCTGCCAAAACAGAACTCTGGGTTCTTTTCACCAATTACTGTAAGGAACTGATTCTGTTAGAAATAGCGCAGTGTTCCAAACCATTCTTCTCTCATAGGGAAACATCTCTAAAGCCAAGAGGGTGTGAGCTGGCATGAAATGAGAACTTTTAAAATATCTTTTCTTGTAGTCGAAATACTGCAAATCCAAGGATTGTATATTAGTTAGGGCGTGGGCTAAGCTGCCGTTGCACTACAGAATAAACTTTGACTTCTCTTTTAAGCAATAATATAGAGTAGACAGGTAGTTTAAGAAAAATAGGCAGCCCGGCTCCTGGGGCTCCAGTTCTTTCTAAATCTTACAGCTTTGGCATCTCTTACAGTTTTTTAAAGGGTGTCCCTGGACCAGCACAGCAGCATCAACTGCGAACTTGTTAAAAATGCAAATTCTCAGATTTTACCCCAAACCCACTGAATTAAACATCCTAGAAATAAGATCCAGCAAATCATATTTTAATAGGTCTCCAGGCAATGCTGGTATATGCTAAGATTTAAGAAACTACTGCCCTGGAGTAGCCATTTTAGCCTTGGCTACATGTTAGATTCATCTGGGCAGCATTTAACACCCTGGTGTCTAGGCTGCATCTCAATCCAATTGCACCAGAGTCTCTGGAGGTGAGATCCCAATGCCGGTAGTTCATTACAGCTCTCTAGATGATTCGAACAGTTAGCCACAGTAGAGAACCAACTGTCCTCATGTATTTTCTTTATCCCCACAGTCAAAAATAACAACGCCATGTCTGAGGTCTGCCCTGCACAAAGGGGAAGAAAGGGGAGTGAATGGCAAACAATTTATTTTTTAAAGGATATGGTTCAAAGTAGATCACTGTATCTGCCATTCCATCATTCCATCTGCTAAAATTTAGTCATAGGGAGACTAAGAACTGTATCTCTGGCTGGCCAGCTGTGTACCCAATGTAACTCAAATTCCATTACTATAAATTGAAGAAAGGAAGTGATGATAGAGGTGATAGAGGTGGTTCTGCCAAGTGATGGAACGGAGACATGCAAGTTAACAAGCCTTTGTTTCCTTTTGGCCCTGCCTCTAGTTTCCTGTGGCCATGAGCAAAATATGTCTTCCTTCCTGTGTCTCATTACTTCCAGAACTTATTCCCCTTCTTCAAAGAAAGCCTGTAAGATTCAGTGGCTTGGTATAGGCAGAAAGAGATACCTGCATGCAAACATGAGTTATTCACGTAGCCTTGACTAGCACAAAATCATCACCCTCTAGATAGCTGGTTTTATTTATCTGACCCCCACTTCTTTCAACCTCTTCCCTTAAATCTTTCATAAAATTCAGTGACTCCTGCCTCACACACATTCAAACACTAATTAAAAATGGATCAGAGATTTAAATGTGAAAAGTGAAACTATAAAGCATGAAGACATAAGTGTACATTTTCATGACCTCAGATTAGGCAATCGTTTTTTAAATATACCAAGAGCAAAAGGAAAATAAATGAATTGGACTTTATCAAAAATTAAAAACATCTTTGCTACAAAGGGTGCTGACAAGTAAGTGAGGACAACTGACTTAATGGAAGGAAATATTTGCAAGTCATATAACTGATAAGGGATTTGTATCTAGAATAAAGAACTCTTATGGTCAATGATTTAAAAAGGTAAAAATCACCAATTAAAAATGGATAAGTGATCTAAATAGACATTCTCCAAAGAAGCTACAGAAATGGTCAATAAACACATTAAAATATGTTCAGCATCATTAGCAATCAGGAAAATGTCCTTCAAAACCACAATGGGACACCCTTTTACACCCAAAAACAGATAAATTGTTTTTTGGGTTTTTTTTTTTTTTTTTGCGCTACCAGGGATTGAACCCAGGGGCGTTCTACCTCCAAGCTAGACCCCCGGCCCTATTTTTTATCCTTTATTTTGAAACCGGGTCTCACAAAGTTGCGGAGGGCCTCACTAAGTAGCTGAGGCTGGCCACGAACCCGGATCCTCTGGTCTCAGCCTCCCAAGTACTGGGATTACAAGCATGCACCACCATGCCCAGCCTCAGATAAATTGTTAATAAGTGTGGGAGAGGATACGGAGAAACTGGAACCCTCATACACTGCTGGTGGGAATGTAAAATGTTGCAGCCACTTTGGAACACAGTCTGGAAGTTGTTTAAAAGGTTAAACATAAGAGTTACCATATGACCCATCAATTCCACTCCTATGTATATGCATGAGAGAAATGAAAAATATGTCCACACAAAAACTCATACACAGATGTTCATATCAGCACTATTCATAATAGCCAAAGAGTAGAAACAACCTAAATGTTCATCAGCTGATGAGTGGATAAATAATATGTTCTATATTTGTAAAATGAAATACTGTTTGGCCATAAAAAAGAAATGAACTAAAACGTTATGCTAAGTGAGAGAAGCCAGTCACAAAAGACTACACATTATATAATTTCATTTATCTAAAAGTCTAGAATAGATTCAGTTTAGAACTTTTTCATTAGCCCTCCCAAACAGCCCACCCCAAACATTACCAGTTTTTCTCTTTCCCTCTAAGAGACTCCACTTCTGACTAACCACTGATCTACCTTTTGTTTCTATAGTTTGGGAGGGCTAATGAAAAAGTTCTAAAACTATGATATACTAAAGTCATTAAGTCATTGAATTGAATCTTTTAAATAGGTGATGGTATGATATGTGAATTATATTTCAATAAAGCTGTTATTTGAAAGTCATTGGGGACTGCATGTCTGACAATGGAGAAATTATTTTAAACAGCGTTATTGAGGTACAATTCATATATCATAAAATTCATCCTTTTAAGTGCATAATTCAGTGAGATTTAATATTTACAGAGCTGTACAGTCATCATCACAATTCAGTTTTAGAACATTTCCATCACTCTAAAAATATCTTGTATATCCATTGCAGTTTATTCTGGTTGCCGTCCCTAGCCCTGGACAACCATGAATCTGCTTTTTGTCTCAACTTAAACCATTAGATTGATAAATAATAAAATGTATTGTTTTTTAAATCTGCCCTTTTAACTTAGCATTATAGTTTTGAGGTTTATCTGTTGTCTTGTTCCTTTTTGAGTGTGTGTGTATGTGTGTGTATGTGTGTGTGTGTGTATGTATACAGAATGAGGGAGTTATATATAAATAGATATGCACATATTACATTTTATTGATTGATTGATGAACGGTTGTTTTCATTTTTTGGTTATTATGAGTAATGCTTCTAGAGATATTAGCGTAAAAGTTTTGGGATATATGCTTTCATTTCTCTATGTGTTGTTAGTTCTTGGGTAAATTCCTAAGAATGGAACTTCTGAGTAATATGCAAAGTAATATTCTGAGTTATATGCAAATTTGATTTTGAATATATTTTTATTGTGGCAAAATATCCATAATATACAATTTACCATTGTGACCATTTTTTTTTTTTTGCGGTACCGGGGATTGAACCCAGGGGCGTTCTACCTCCGCGCTACACCCCCGGCCCTATTTTTTTATACTTTATTTTGAAACCGGGTCTCACAAAGTTGCAGAGGGCATCACTAGGTAGAGAGAGAGAGAGACAGGGAGAGAGAGAGAGAGAGACAGAGAGAGAGAGAAAGAGAGAGCTGAGGCTGGCCGCGAACCTGGATCCTCCGGTCTCTGCCTCCCAAAGTACTGGGATTACAAGCATGCGCCACCACGCCCGGCCTTATTGTGACCATTTTTAAGTATACAGTTCAGTTGCTTTAAGTACATTCACATTGCTGGGCAACCATCACCACCGCCATCTCCAGAATTTTTTTTATCATCCCAAACTGAAACTCTGCACCCATTAAACAGTAACTCCCCATCGTCCCCTCCCACAGCCCTTGGCAACTTGTGTTCTGTTTTTTGTCTGTATGAATTTTACCATTCTTTTCCGTCTGGCTTATTTCACTTAGTGAAATGCCTTCAAGGTTTATCCATGTTGCGTCATGTGTGTAAAAATCATGTTTTCTTTATCCATTCATCCATCAGTGGACATTTGGGTATGTCTAGTTTTTTAAGAAGCTAAAAAGCTGTTTTCTAAAGTAGATGTACCATTTTACAGTTCCTTTAGAAATGCGTGAAGTTCTACTTTCTCTACATCCCTGCCTACATCTGCTATCTGACTTTTTGATAGTAGCCATTATCATGTGTGTGAAGTGGCATGTTGTCATTTTGGTTTGAATTTCCAGAATGAGTAATGATACTGAGCATCTTTTCATGTGCTAATTGGCCCTTCATATATCCTCTATAGTAAAGTGTAACCAAATGTTTTGTTTCTTTAAAATTGGGTCATTTGCTTCACATTGAGACTTAGGAGTTCTTTGTATCTTCTGGTTACAAGTTCTTTCCCAAATTTATGATTTGCAAGTGTTTCCTCCTAGTCTGTAGTTTTTCTTCTCATTTTCCTAATGGTGTCTTTTAAAGCATTGTTGAAAAAGTTTTTCATTTTGATTGTTAAATTTAACATTATGTTTATGTTTGTTTACTGTGCTGTTGATGTCCTAAGAACTCTTTGCCTGACCCAAGGTCACCAGGATCTACTCTCATGTTTTCTCTTAAGAGTTCAAAATTTTAGCTCTTATATTTAAGCCTGTGGTCCATTTTCAATAAATTTTTGTGTATGGTGTGAGGTAAGGATTTAAGTTTTACATCTTTTTGTATGTGGGTCACATAGATATCAGATTGTCCCTGCACAATTTGCTAAAAAGACTGCCTTTCCCCATTGAATTGCCTTGGCAGCTTGGCCAAAAATCAAATGACCATAAAGGTAAAGGTTTATTATTAGGCTCTTCATTTTGTTCCTTTGATCTATATGCCTGTCAGTATTCTAAAACAATACTGTCACAATTAATGTAAATTTATACTAAGTGTTGAAATCCTGTAGAATGATTCCTTTAGCTTTGTACTTCTTTTCAAAACTACTTTTGCTTTTCTGGGTCTTTTGCTTTCCTATGTAAATTTTAGGGTATATTTGCCAATTTCTGCAAAAAAAGAAAGTGTGCTGAGATGTTGATAGATGTGGCATTCAATCTATAAAATTAGTTTTAGTTTCAGAAGACATGTTTTAGTAATATTAAGTCATAAAAATTCACAAACATGGAATATCTCTCCATTTGCTTATTCCTTAATTCCTCTCAGAAGATTGTGGTTTTCAGTGTGTAAGTCTTACACTTCTTTCACAAAATTTATTCCTATATATTTGGGGTTTTTTTGGTGCTACTGCAAATGAAATTATTTTTAAATTTCAGTCCAGATTGTTCATTGCTGGTATGTAGAAATACTGCTATATAAAAATTGAATTCTTAAAATATTAATCTTGTACCCTGTCACCTAATTGAAATGTTTTTTAGTTCTAGTGGGTGTTTTTTGTTTTGATGTGTGTGTGTGTGTGTGTGTGTGTGTGTGTGTGTGTAGTTTTATTTTTTCCTTTCCAATTAAAATACCCTTTATTATTTTTCTTTCATGATCGCAATGGTTAGAACACCAATTGCAATGTAGAATAAAAGTATTGTGAGTAGATATCCTTGTCTTGTTTCTGATCTTAGGGGGAACCGTTTAGATTTTCACCACTAAGTACAATATTGTCTACAGGTTTTTGAAGATGCCCTTTATCAGGCTGAGGAAGTTCCCTTCTGTTTCTACTTTGTTGGATGTTGCTTTATCTTGAATGCATGTTAGAGTTTGTCAAATGTTTTCTCTTTGCCTACTGAGATGATAATATGCTTTTGTCCTTCGTTGATAAATTTTTTTTACATTAAGTGATTAAGAATGGGGTACTGACATGTCTAATTATTATTGTTCTAGTTTGTCTTCCTCCTTAATTCTGTTAGTTTTTGCTTCATGTGTTTTGGCCTTTGTTTTGGATGCTTATATGTTTATAATTGGTGTGTTTTCCTGATAAATTGATTCTTTTATAATTACAAATTTCCCTCCCTTTTTTCTGTCTGAATTTTTTTGCCAGTTTTGTAAAGCCATTACAGATCGCCTACATGTGGATTATGATGACTATTCCCATGGCAGATCTTCAGTACTTGTACTTTCAACTTATTTGTATCTTTAAAGTATGTCTCTTGTAGACACAATGAATATTTTAGATATTTTTTCAAATCTAGTCTAAAATCTTTCCTTTGTATTGGTGTATCTAATCCATTTACATTTAAACTACTTACTCAGATCCTTAGATTTTTACCTGCATTTTTCTGTTTGGGTTTTTGTATGTCCCAGGTCCTTTTTATTCCTCTGCTCCCCTTTTACTGCCTTCTTTTGATTCAAATAGATATTTTCTAGTGTAGCATTTTAACTATTTTATTGGGTTTCCTATTTATTACATTTTCTTAGTGATTGCTCTGGACCTTAATATAAAATAATCTACTTCAAATCAATACTAAACAAATAAAGCAGATTTGCTCCAATATTATTCTATTCTCTCCCTCCTCCTTTATGATAATATTGTCATGTATATTACATCTACATATGTTATAAGCCCAGTAGTACTGTTCTATAATTATTGATTCATGCAGTTGTTTTTGGTTTTGTTGCCTCTGAGTTAAATCCCCAGCCCATTTTATTTTATTTTGAGGAATGTTCTATGACTAAGTACATTCTCAGTCCTTTTTTTTAAATTTTGAGGCAGGGTCTCACTTAACTGCCCACACTGGCCTTGCACTTGCCATCCTCCTGCCTCAGCCCCCTGCACAGCTAAGATTACAGGCATGTGCCACCATGTCTGGCTTTTTTTTTCTAACCAGTTAGAAGAGCAAAAGAGAAAAATGTTTAAATTGGTATGTATTAATATATTTATCTACATAAACCAAATTTAAAAAAAAAGCAAGCCTTAAAACTAGAACAAAATCTTAAGGAAAATGTCCATTCCTTCACTGAATCTAGAAGTGGGAAGTCATACTGACTGAGTTTTGTATTCCCAAACCTCAATCTCCTGTCCTTGTGGCACTCTCTTCCCCACTAACTCTGTGTCCAGTGATATCCCAGGCAGTCATTTGCAAACACTAACAGAACTTAGGTCCTGCCAGGAGTTGCATACACTGACAGGAAGCACCTCCCTGACTGCAATAAACTTGCAACCCACTGGTGTTCTGCCCTCATGTAAGGCACTTCACATTTTTTTTCTACGAAATTGGAATTATCACCTCACTCCCTGTGTGTTTTCAGTTTGTTGAGTCTTGCATTAGGCCTGGAGATGATCTTTTCTTAGCATATATCCAGATTAAGATATAGCAGCAGTCAACTGACCCAATGATTGTAAATGCAAAGGAAAACTCATTAGATGTTGACCACCAAGGAGAAGCCCTGGTGCTATTTGCATATTCAGCCAATTCTCAATCTCTTGGGACCTAATGATGTGATCCACAGGGACTGGCTCCGTTTTCTTAGCCTTTAACCTCTGAGAAGTGCATGGCCATGCCCCTCAAGAGGATGGGGTGGCAAAGACCCATTTTGCTATCTGTGGAGGTTTGTGGTCTCTCTGTGTTGAAAGGATTTAATTATAGAAATTTTTGAAAAATTTAAACAAAGAGTCAAAGAGACAGACACCCATAAAGGATAGGAGTAACACAACAGACAGAGATGGTAGGACAGGTAACATGGGTGGGAGGACATAGAAACAAAGAGAGGCAGACACTGAGGCAGGGAGGAAGGCTCCTGAGACAAGGGGTTGCTGAGAAAGAGGGAAGGAGCTCAGGGAGAGGATGGTCAGGTGGAGGGACCCAGAAACAGAGAGCAAAGGAGCATCCACAGGTGGGGTGAGGGCAAGCAGGCATATGCATGTACCCCACGGAAATGCAAAAACTCCTACACACACATCAGAAGATACAGGGTCCACAGAGGTACATAGGGAGAGGCAGAGAGAAGACAAACGCATCGATGTAAGGAGAGACCCAGCGATAGAAACTCTTCCAGCTTTATGCTTAACCTATTTCAAGAAGAAGAAGTTGTCATAGTTTAAAAGTTCATTTTTAGCTGGGTGTGGTGGCACATGCCTGTAATCCCAGTACTTGGGAGGCTGAGACTGGAGGATCACAGGTACAATGACAGCCTCAGCAATGTAGTGAAACTCTCAGCAACCTAGCAAAAACCCTGTTGCAACACAAAAAATAAAGGACTGGTGATGTAGCTTGGAGGTAGAATGCCCCTGAGTTCAATCCCTAATAAAACACACACACAAGCCGGGCGTGGTGGCGCACGCTTGTAATCCCAGTACTTTGGGAGGCGGAGACCGGAGGATCCGGGTTCGCGGCCAGCCTCAGCTTGCGCATGTGCGCGAGCGTTCTCTCTCTCTCTCTCTCTCTCTCTCTCTCTCT
>PVJS01041500.1:0-17936 GCA_004027185.1 Glis glis
TTGGGGAGGCGGAGACCGGAGGATCCAGGTTCGCGGCCAGCCTCAGCTCTCTCTCTCTCTCTCTCTCTCTCTCTCTCTCTCTCTACTTAGTGAGGCCCTCCGCAATTTCGTGAGACCCGGTTTCAAAATAAAGGATAAAAAGTAGGGCCGGGGGTGTAGCGCGGAGGTAGAACACCCCTGGGTTCAATCCCCGGTACCGCAAAAAATAAATAAATAAATAAATAAATAATAAATAAAGAGGGAGGAAAAGAATAGGGACTGCAGCGTTCAGATTCTAGTCTCTGCAATGCAGAGAGACACCGGGAGTCAAGTGAGCCTGTCCACAGAACATGCTCACACAGTTAACTCCCGCACAGCCTTCACACCTCGGGCAAAGCCTCAGCTCCTTAGGAAAACCTGTCCCCCGGGTGAGTTGAGCATTCTGTTACGTGAGGTCTTTGCACAGCACTTACTGTAGCGTCCATCAGGGAGGCAGAGCTGCTGTGAGCACGACAGGGCGAGCGATTTATTACAGGAAACAGACCTCACACGGCCCGGGGAGGAGCTAGGGAAACAAAGTCCAAGAGGGAGTCAGAGGATGAGAGGAGAGTGACTGCAGGGCCTCCCAGGGCACTGGGCAGATGAGCAAGTTGGAGCTTGCAGGGAAGTCTGAGAAACTGTCTCCGCTGGCCAAAGCGAGAGGGCAGAGGGGCTTCTGGAGAGTTCCGTGAAAGGCTGCCCCACTGCACCTACCACCTCTGTGGTTCTGCAGCCAGACACCAGGTGGTAGGCCAGGAGAGGCCGCAGTCGGTCACCAAACCAGTGGTCAGGAAGAAAAGCCAGGCACAAAGCAGAGGAGATTGGGAACAAAGGGAACCTTCTAGAACCCAGAGCATCTGTCTATTCAGAATTCCAAGCCGAGGGACTTGCTGAGAATAACGGTCACCGACTTGCTTCCTAAACTCTTGTATACATTCACCCGCTCTAACCCAGAACCACACAGTGAAGAACCAAAATAAAGCCATGACAGGCTTTAGTTAAAGCTTTACCTGTTTTCTAGAAGTTAAGTTTCTATAGCATGTTGCCCCACACCCTGTAGAAACCATTAAGTATGCTAATCTGATCTTGTCCCTAGCAACCCCTAGACACAGCCAATCGGTGTCAAACACACCTGGGTTTAGAACTCCAGATAATTTGGGCTGGGCGAGGCCACTCTGACCAGAGTCAGCAGGCCCCCCACCCATCCTGAAAAGGGTACTGCGGGCCCAACCAACCGGCTAAGAGGTCACCATATAAGGTTAAGGGTTTCCTAACGATGACCCCTACCTAAGGCGTGAAAATTAAACCAACCAGGGAACGCCAACGAGCTTATGTTTTAAACTAACCTATCAATGTAAAGGTGGGGTGGGCTGCCTCCTTGAGGGATAAAAGCTTTGTTCTCGGAGAGCAAGGGGCTTCTCCCTGTGACCACTGCGTTGGTGCACAGTAGGAGCCCAAGCTCGAGCTTGAATAAAGGACCCTTGTGTGCTTTGCATCAGAATCGGCTCCCTGGTGGTCTTTGGTGGGATCACGAACTTGGCACTTCAACAGAAAAGGGAATTCTGACAGACGCTGTCCCCAGATTAGCCCAATCGATCGTAGAATACAGCACCCGTATTCTATCATTGTATGTGTGCGGCCATCTGATCAACGTCTGTCTCTACTGCTAGATCGCAAATGCCATTAGAAATGCGACTGTGTCAGCAGTGGCTTCTGTTTTCCTCACCACTGCATCCCCCAGGTAGTGCCTGGAATATTCAGTAGGTCTATATTTGTTGAAGGAACAGTGGTTTTAGAAAAGTATAAAAGGAATACATGTAAAATGAAAAGTCTAGTGGAAGCGTTCTTTTTCGAGGCTGTGGAGAAGCAGGCTTTCTCATACATCGCTAGCAGGAAAGCAAACGAGTTCAGCCATTCCCAAGAGGAATTTGGCAATACCTAACAAAACTACATAGGCTCTTACCTTTTGACCCAGTAATCCTGCTTTTGGGAGTCTATCCAGAAGATACACACGCAACCTGATGAACGTACATTATGCACAAGGGCACTCATTGAAGCATTGTTGGTCGTTGCAAAACATTGTAAACATTCTGAATGCCAATCCCTGGGAGCACGGAGCACGGTTGAAAAAAATTATGATATGCCCATGCAACGGAATACTATAAATAAATAAAGAGAAAGATCCCTAGCTGCTGATAGGAACGAATTTCCATGATATGTTATTAAATGAAAAAGCTAATTACAGAAGTGTCTACGGTACACTACCTTTCATATACAAAACAAGAGGTAAAAGAAAATATACAAGCACCTGCTCACTTTGTGTGTGTGTGTGTGTGTGTGTGTGTGGTACCGGGAATTGAACCCAGGGGCATTCTACCTCCAAGCTACACCCCCAGCCCTATTTCATTCTCTATTTTTGAAACAGGGTCTCACTAAGTTGCGGAGGGCCTCACTAAGTAGCTGAGGCTGGCCATGAGCCCAGATGCTCCTGTCTCAGCCTCCCAAGTACTGGGATTACAAGCGTGCACCACCACACCCGGCCCTATTTTTATTTTGAAACAGGGTCTTGCTAAATTGCCAAGGCTAGCCTTGAAATTGTGATCCTCCTTTCTCAGCCTCTCAAGTACTGGGATTACATGCATGCGCCACCATACTTGGCTTAAATTTTTATTTTAAAACACAGTCTCACTAAGTCATCCAAGACTGGCCTCAAACTTGAGATTCAGTCTCTCAAGTAGGTCTTACAGGCATGTGCTACTGTGCCCAGTAGACTATTAGGAAAGCCAGGCAGAGGGCATACAGGCACTCTAAGCTGGTGGATTTTCTGTAAGTGAAAATGTATTTCAAAACAAGAAGCTTAGAACCATGAATAATGCACGTTGCCAGAGGCAAAAATAGAAGGCAGAGAGCAGCAGAAAATTTTCAGCTACAATCCTGATATTGAAAACAACTGCTAACCATATGCTGATTCTTTTAATCGCTCATAATTTAAGACAACTTTCCTGAGCACTAACTGTGCTCAGAGCATCCCCCTGCAGCACATCCATCCTGTTTAAAGCTGCCACCCAGCCCGCACCTGCCTGCATTCCTTCTACCCCACCCACCTCAGCTCTTTTTCCCACCTAAGCGCTATGTTCTTTACTCATTATGTCTTTTGTTTATCGTCTACTGTGAAATAGCTACATCTGCTCTCTAGAGAGGGGAGAGAGGTGGACATGGAATGGATCGGGCCTTCATGAGGAGCTTCCAGGGTGGTGAATGGATCCACATGCGGGAGGGAGGAGTGGCACACCCCAACTCCCCAGGGACAGAAGATTCTGCAAGCAGGACCCTTCTAGACCTCGCCCTGTGCATTTCTTCATCTGGCTGCTCTTCCATATCCTTTATAATAGCCTTTATTAGTAAACTGGCAGAATTAAGCATCCCCCGAGTTCTGTGGGCTGTTCTAGCAAATTAATGGAACCTGAGGAGGGGTCCAGGGAGCCCACACTACATCCAGTGGGTCGGAAGCACAGCAGGCAGCCTGGGCTTTGTGATTAGTGTCGGAAGTGGAGCCAGCTTGGGGGACTGAACATGTGCATCCGACACTGTCTCCAATTGGATGAGTCCCAGTTGAATTGAATTTGAGGACACCCAGCTGCTGTCGTCTGGAGGACTGTTTGATGTGCAGTAAAGAACCCGCACACAGCTGGTGACAGGGGTGTAGTGTTGACTGATGTGAGGAGATGGGAAAACACTTTGACTTTCTTGTTTTTTTAAATTGAGACAATCTCTGTACATCTTTATGGGGTACAGTATGGTTGATCATTCAGTACATGTATACAATGTACAATGATCAAATCAAGGTAATAAGCACTTTTATCTCTTCAAATGTTCATCATTTTTATGTGTTGGGAACTTCCGTGGCCTTCTAGTTATTTTGAAGTATATCATAGATTGTTGTAACCAATAATTACCTCGCTGTGCTAGAGAAAACCAGAGCTAATTCCTCCTGTTGTTTTGTTTTGTTTGTTGCGGTACTGGAGACTAAACCCAGGGGCCATTCTACCTCTGAGCTACACCCCTGGCCCTATCTTTTATTTTATTTTGAAACAGGGTCTCACTAAATTGTTGAGGCCTCACTAAGTTGCCAAGGCCGGCCTTGAACCTGCAATCCTCCCATCTCAGCCTCCCAAGTACTGGGATTATAGGCGTGTGCCACTATGCCCAGCTCCTGTTCTCTGTTTTCTCTTTCTCTACTTCTGTCTCCCTTCTCCCCCGCCCTTCCAGACTCTAATGACCACTCTTCCACTCTGTTTTTCTTTTAGTTTCCACAAATGAATTAGGAACATGTGGCATTTGTCTTCCTGTGCCTGGCTTATTTCACTTATCAGAATGACCTCCAATTCCATTCATGTTGCCGTAAATGACAGGATGTCATTCTTTCTGATGGGTGAATAGCATTCCATTGTGTATGTATAGCAATTTTCCGTATCCATCCCTCTGTTGGTGGACACCTTGGTTGATTCCATATCTTAGCTATTGTAAAGAGCGCTGCAATGAACATGGGCGCGCAGGTATCTCTCTGATATAATGATTTCCTTGTCTTTTCTATACCCAGTAGTGGGATTGCTGGCTCAAATGGTCATTCTATTTTTTTATTTTTAAGGCATCTCCATACTGTTTTCCATAATGGCTATACTAATTTACATTCCAACCAACACTGTATAAGGAGTTCTCACTTTTCCACCTCCTCGCCAGCATCTGTCGTTTTTGTCTTCTTGAAAATAGCTATTCTAACTGGGGTAAGATGATATCTCTCTGTGGTTTGGATTTGCATTTTCCTGATGATCAGTCATGGTGCACATTTTTTTCATATTTTTGTTGGTCATTTTATTCTTGTCTCTTTGTTGGTGGTACTGGGATTGAACCCAGGGGCATTCTACCTCCGAGCTACATTCCCAGCACGTTTTATGTTTTGTTTTGAGACAGGGTCTCGCTTGGTTGTTGAGAGTCTTGCTATGTCGCTGAGGCTGTCCTTGAACCTGTGATCCTCTTGTCTCATTCTCCCAAGTACTAGGATTACAGGCGTGAGTCACCATGCCAGGGTAGCCCATTTTTTATTGGATTATTTGCTTCTTTGGTGTTCAGTTGAGTTTCTTATATATTCTCTACATTAATCCCTTGTTGGATAAATAGTTTGTAAATATTTTCTCCCATTTTGTGGGCATTCTCTTAACTTGGCTGATTGTTTCCTTTGTTGTGCTTCTGGAAGCTTCTGAGTTTGACACAATCCCATTTGTTTTTCTGTTTGTTTGTTTGTTTTGTTTTGTTTCACTCTGTGGCCTTTGCCTTTGGTCTCATATCCAAAAACTCTTTAACTACATCAATGTCTTGAAGTGTTTCCTCTATGTTTTCTTGTACCAATTTTATAGTCTCAGGTCTTACATTTAGGGCTTTGATCCATTTTGAGTTGATTTTTGTGTGTGGTCAGAGGAAGGAATCTAGTTTCATTCTTCGGCATACGGATATCCAATTTTGCCAGCACCACTTATTAAACAAACTGTCCTTTCTCTAATGTATGTTCTTGGAGCCTATATTTAAAAATTCAATTGACTGTATGTACATGGATGAACTTCTGGATCCTCTCTTCTGTTCCATTGTTCTATGTGCAAATTTTTGCGCTAGTATCATGCTGATTGGGTTACTATAGCTTTGTTGTATCTTTTGAATTCAGGTATTGAGATTCCTCCAGCTTTGGTTTTGTTTTTTGTTTTTATTTTGCCTGGGATTGTTTCGGCTGTTCTGGGTCTTTTGTTGTTCCATACCAATTTTAGGATTTTTTTTCTATTTCTTTGAGGAAAGTCATTGGTATTTTGATAGGGATTAAATTAAATCTATAGATCATTTTAGGTAGTGTGGTAATTTTAACAATATTAATTCTTAGGAACATGGTATATCTTTCCATTTTTTGTTTCTTCTATAATTTCTTCCATTGGTGCTTCATAATTTTAATTGTAGATATCTTTCACTTTCTTGGTTAAGCTTATTTTTAATTTTTTATAGCTATTGTGAATGGGATTGCTTTCTTGATTTCATTTTGAGTAAGTTCATTATACAAATGCTATCTTTTTTTGTATGTAGACTTTGTATCCTGCAATTTTACTGAATTCATTTATCAATTCTAACAGATTTTGGGCAAGTATTTAGGTTTTACTATATATAAAATAATGTCATTTACAAACATGGATAATTTGACTTCTTCCTTTCCTATTTGGATGCCCTTTATTTCTTTCTTTTGCCTAATTTCTCTCACTAAGACTTACAATACCGTATTAAATAAGAGTAGTGAAAGTGGACATCTTTGTCTTATTCCAGATCTTAAAGGAAACACTTTTAGCTTTTCCACATTCAGTCTCATATTGGATGAGGATTTTTCGTATATTGCCTTTAGTATTTTGAGGTGTGTTACTTCTATACCTAATTTGTTGAGAGTTGTTTTGTTTTGTTTGTTTTTTTTTTGCGGTACCGGGGATTGAACGCAGGGGCGTTCTACCTCCGCGCAATGCCCCCAGCCCTATTTTTTATGCTTTATTTTGAAACCGGGTCTCACGAAGTTGCGGAGGGCCTCACTAAGGGGGGGGAGAGAGAGAGAGAGAGAGAGAGAGAGAGAGAGAGAGACAGGGAGAGAGAGAGCGAGAGAGCTGAGACTGGCCACGAACCCGGATCCTCCGGTCTCCGCCTCCCAAAGTACTGGGATTACAAGCGTGCGCCACCACGCCCGGCTCTGTTGAGAGTTTTTATCAGGAAAAGATGTTGAATCTTCTCAAATGCTTTTTCTGCATCTATTGAGATGATCATATGGTTTTTGGGTTTCATTCTGTTGGTGTGATGTACTGCATTTATTGATTTGCAAATGTTAAACCATCCTTGCATTCTGGGATGATCCCACTTGGTCGTAGGCTATGATCTTTTTCATTGGATTTGATTTGCTAGTTTTCTGAGAGTTTTTGCATCTTTGTTCATCAGGGGGCATTCAGGTTTTCACCTACTTCCCACAGTTTCTTCTCCACTAAAGTGGAAGCCCCAGGAGAGTAGAGATTTTGTTTTGTTCACTGATGCCCAAGGGCTTAGACATTGGATGAAGAATAAATAGGAGGCTACATCATAGACTTTGAACCCCCCCTGAACCCCCCCCCCCAAAATGTCCTGAAAAGATAGAGAATGGAGAGGTACTGTCTGACATCTCCAGCTTCCTGAGTGTTGGAGCATGTCCTCTGCCCGAAGCCTGCACCCGATACCAGGGTCACCAAGTTATACAGGAAGGGGAGGAGGTTCCACCCATTCTAGTAACAAGTGCTACAAAAGCTGAGCTGTTGACTTAAAACCAGCTACTGCTGCTACAGGAGTGGAACCTGGATTGAGAGGAGTGCAGGGCTCACAGAGTGCTCTAGGGCTGCATTGTTTGTTGTGGCTTTGTACTAGGAAGAAGGGTCTACCAACTGAGCTGCTCACACAACAGAAGTTACTGACTCCCAGGTGTGGAGACAGAGATGAAAGGTGCCCACAGTTGGTTCATTCATTTGTTCTTTCTTCTTCTCCTTCTTCTTCTTCTCCTTCTCCTTCTTCTTCATGTGTGTGTATGCGTGTGTGTGTGTGTGTGCATGTGTGCGTGCGCGTGTGTGTGTGTGTGTTACTGGAGATTGAACCCAGGGGCATTCTACCTCTGAGCTACACCTCCAGCCCTATTTTATGTTTTATTTGGAAACAGGGTCTCCCTAGGTTGCTGAGAATTTCACTGAGCTGCTGCGGCTGTCCTTGAACCTGTGATCCTCCTGTCTGAGCCTCCCAAGTACTGGGATTACAGGTATGCACCACCATGTCCCACTAGTTAGTGCTTTCTGAGGACTAAAATGAAGACTGTCCCAGGCCTCTCTCCCACTTTCCGGTGGTTTGCTGGCATCTTGGGCACCTTGGCTTGGGGGAGCATTGCTCTGAGCTCTCTCTTCACCTCCACCTGGCCTCACTGTGTGCACGTCTCTGAATTCAAATGCCCCTTTTTTGCAAAGACATGAGTCAACTGGGAGTAGTATCCACCCTAAAGACCTCATCATAACTGTTTACATCTGCAATGACCCTATTTCCAAATAATGTCATGTTCTGAGGCACCAAGACTTCAACATAGGAAGCCAGGGTGGGAGAAAGTCACAGGACTCCACCAATCCCATAGATCCTCCATTTGAAGGAAATTGCATGTTCAAGAGGAAATCTGTCT
Source organism: Glis glis (assembly GCA_004027185.1). NCBI lineage: Eukaryota > Metazoa > Chordata > Mammalia > Rodentia > Gliridae > Glis > Glis glis. The sequence goes on from PVJS01041500.1 coordinate 8,273, forward strand.
GGGTGGCCTTAACATAAACTAGGTGATGTTGCAACAATGACTCATCTCAACTATCAGCAGCTTAATACAAAAAGTTGATTTCTCATTCACACCAGATCCACTGAGGGTGGCAGGACTTTCAGGACAGCTGTCCTCCATGCCACGACTCAGTGACCAAGCCAGCTTCCACCCTCAGGATCCACATAGGGGGCACAGAAAGGCTGGGGTTTGCACGGTTTTCCCTGGTCCCAGCCCGGAAGTGCCCCTTCCCCCGAGGCTCTTGTTTGCGCAGACTCAGAGCCGCACACCTGCGAGGGGCTGGAGAGTGCGGACACGGCTGGAACAGGTGTGGGCACCTGGCCTTGGCAGCAGGGGCGTTTTTAGGACTGGTATTGAGGATGTTTACTTAAGGCCTTGGAAGTTAAATTATTAGAATAAATTGGAGAGCAGAATTAAAGCCAGAGTCACAGTGTCCCTGAAGCTTGAAGAATAAAAGGAGCAATAGCTCCAGGGAGCATTCATCAAGCTGTCTCCACACTGGCGGGGACTGGGAGTCAGATGAAAGCAGTGATTTGGTGGGAACGTCCAGGACAACCTCTGGGTTTTCCCAGGTTTAGAAAGTCATATGGAATGAGACAGAAGGAGGAAAATAAAGAGGAGGATGAAAAGCCGGCAGCGGTGGAGCACGCCTGTAATCCCAGTATTTGGGAGGCTGAGACAGGAAGATCACAGGTTCGAAGGCAGCCTCAGCAATGTAACAAGACGCTCGGCAACCTACTGAGACCCTGTTTCAAAACAAAATATAATAATAATGGGCTGGGGGTATAGCTCAGAGATAGAATGCCCCTGGGTTCAATCCCCAGTACCACAAAAAAAAAAAAAAGGAGGAGAAGGATGAAGAGGAGATAGATGGAGGCACTGGCTCCAGTTAGGGGGGAGAGAATCCACCCCATTCAACCCTTTCCCTGCTGGACAGGGGGGTCCCCAAGAACAGGATGAGGGTGTAGTCCTCATCGCCTCCCGAGAGATTTGCATGGGTCCTCGAACTTTGTAGAGACTTAGTATGTACTTCCTGTGAATGAATGATTGATTGAATGGATGGATGGATAGATGGATGGATAGATGGATGGATGGATGGATGGATGGATGGATGGATGGATAGATGGATGGATGGATTGTGCTAAATACCCTCTTTCCTATTCCCAAATGCCACACTTATCAGAAAAAGGGGCACTCCTTGCTCAGTAAACTGTCCCATCCCCTGTGCCAGTAAGTTCACAGCTGCCGCAGGGCATGGTCCTTGCTCCTCCATGGCTGTGGCCTCAGGGAAGTGACTGACTGGTGGTCACACCCAGGCCTGGTTATGGAAATTTACCCCATTGGGAGCTAAGCCACCAGAAAGACTTCAAAATGACCTGAAATTTATTCTGGCATCAGCTCATGCAGGAAAGATTTTCTAATTCTCAACTGTGTCCAGCCAGCTGATGAGGGGGAGAAACATGGATTACCCAGGGTGAGCCAATCTGTGAGTTCCCCGATTGGCCACACCCACCCCACCCCTGTGCCTCACCAAGCCCCAGCCTCCTGGAGGGAGCAGTTATTTAAGGGCAGCTACAGTTCAGGAAAAATGAGAGAGTCACTTGGAGATATCAACTCCGGCATCCTCCGAGAGGTAAATATCCAGGAACGAATAGCCCACCAACTCCTGAGTAGGAACTCCTGCTCATATGCTGCCTTTGAGAGTGTGTGTAAGCATGCCTGTGTACAGTTTGGTATGTATGAGGGAGTATGAGTGGGCAAGTGTGTTGTATGGAGTTTTGAGGGTGCTAAGCAAGAGAATGTGGGTGCTAGTGGGGCAGATGTCCACCAGCATCGGTGTGTGTGTGTGTGTGTGTGTACATGTGCATGCGTGTGCATGCACATGAGGGTTAGAAAGGTTTGCAAAGAGAGAGTATCATTTTAGTGCCTGTGTGTGTGTGTGTGTGTGTGTGTGCACCCACATGTGTGTAAGCATGCCTGTGTACAGTTTGGTATGTATGAGGGAGTATGAGTGGGCAAGTGTGTTGTATGGAGTTTTGAGGGTGCTAAGTAAGAGAATGTGTGTGCTAGTGGGGCAGGTGTCCACCAGCATCGGTGTGGGAGTGTGTGTGTGTGTGTAAGTGTGTGCGCATGTGCGTGCGCATGGGGGTTAGAAAGGTTTGCAAAGAGAGGGTGTCATTTTAGTCTGGAGAGAAATATTGGGGATCAGACACCTTGGGTGGAATCCCCAGCATTGAATGGAACTTGGGGATATGCAAGAAATGTCTAATGGGGGGACACAATCTCAGACCTCAGGAACCCCCTAGGTTTGTGGGAAGGACCTGGTTCCAGCCTCCCAGGAATTCTTGGACTGCTGAGGAGCCAGGGAGGTCTCACTGCTGTAGTGTGTGGGGTCCCCAAGGCCTGAGGGCCTGCCTGTGTGCGAAACCTTCCACAGAGGGGAAGGGTCCAGAGGTGGCGTGCGTGTGTGCGCGTGTGCACTGTGCGTGACCAAGGCGCTCGGCCTGGACTTAGCCTGATGCGAGAGCAGGTGTGTGCCCCAGGGTGGTCAACCTGGGCGGCAGAGCAGGGCCGGGGCCAGGAGTCGGGGACAATCCATCTGTACTTGTCCTTGCAGGACCCTCAGCATGAAGAGCCTCCTGCTGCTGGCAGTAATCGCGGCCTTTGGTAAGAGCATGGGGGGGGCGCCCGGGGAGGGGAGCACCCAGCCCCCCCAGCTCCCCTTCCCACCGCAGCAGACCTCTCTCAGTGGGAGGAAGAGAGATACCCTTTGGGGACAGAGAGAGGAGAGGCAGAGAGGAGGGACACAGGCCCCACACCCCATCACCAAGCCATTTATCAATTTCCTTTCAGGCCTCGTGTGGGCCCAGGGGAGTATCTTGGAATTCTACACCATGATCAAGTTTGTGACGGGAAAGGAGGCCCTATCTGGTTATAACTCCTACGGTTGCCACTGTGGCCCAGGCGGCAAAGGAACCCCCAAGGACGCCACAGATCGGTGAGGCCCCCCACCTTTCCCACCCTCTACTCACCCCTGGGCTCGGCAGGGCAAGGACTGAGCCGGTGCCCTATTGGCTCAGAGGTCCCAAGAGGTCCCGGCTGGAAAAGCAGCCTGCATATTGCACACTGTGCTCTAGACTATTCTAAAGTCTTCCAGCGTCTTCCCAGGGTCAAGGGTGGGGGGAGATGAGCTAGGGAAGGCAGCCCCAACAGCATGTCCTCCAACCAGGTGTTGCGTGGCCCACGACTGCTGCTACTACCGTCTGGTGAAACGGGGCTGCGGCACGAAAACTCTGAGTTACAGGTACACCTACCGAGCAGGCAAAATCACCTGCAAAGGTAAGAGAGTCCGCAAGCCAGCCTCCCTCCTGCATCTGCTGACTGCCCACTGTGTCGGGCGCTGTGCTGGGCACCAAGACACAAAGGGACACTGTCCCTTCATGAGGAGCTCGGAATTGTGTGGGAAGGAAGAAAAATGAGAACAGGTGGGAAAGACTCCAGTAGGAAGTAAGCAAAGAGACAGATGCTTGACACAGCCTGGGGCTCCTGAAAGTGGCGCCACCTCAGCCAAGTCCTTAAAGGCTGTGCAGAGAGCCAGGAGGAGGAGGAGGGGCGGCATTCCCAGGAGAGGACCTGCATGGTCAAGGGGGCAGAGGCCGGCCTTTCTTTCTTTCTTTTTTTTTTTTTTTTTTTTTGCGGTACCGGGGATTGAACCCAGGGGTGTTCTACCTCCGCGCTACACCCCCAGCCCTATTTTTTTATGCTTTATTTTGAAACCGGGTCTCACGAAGTTGCGGAGGGCCTCACTAGGTAGAGAGAGAGAGAGAGAGAGAGAGAGAGAGAGCTGAGGCTGGCAGCGAACCCAGATTCTCCTGTCTCTGCCTCCCAAAGTACTGGGATTACAAGCGTGCGCCACCACGCCTGGAGAGGCCAGCCTTTCTGTGAGGAAGAGGAGGAGTGGTGCACAAGGGGCGGGTTGGTGGGCTAGATCATGGCAGACCCTCCAGGCTGGTGTCCTTAGCTTTCCTCCTAAAGCTGCAGGGAGCTATTTTGCAAAGGAGCAACAGGTGCAGATTTGCATTTCAGAGGACTCACCCTGGCTGCAGGGCAGAAGAGGACAGGATGGAAGGGGATTGGGGAGCCAGCTATTGCCAGAAGACAGATGAGAGAGCAACAGCTTGGCATAAAACACTGGAGGTCAGGATGGAGGGGGTGGCGAATGGCATCAAGATGCATTTGGGTCCGGGTGTGGTGGCGCACGCCTGTAATCCCAGTACTTGGGAGGCCAAGACAGGAGGATAGCAGGTTTGAGACCAGCCTCAGCAACTTAGTGAGACCTTCAGCAACCTAGCGAGACCCTGTTTCAAAAGAAAAAAGGCGATGGGTAGAACGCCCCTGAGTTGAATCCCCAGCATGCGTGCGTGCACACACACACACACACACACACACACACACACACACAGGTGGAATCGGCAGCCTGGGGAGCGCCCAAGGCTAACTAGCTGTCAGGTGGGTAGAGGAGGTGAAGATCGCAGGAGGAGGTCTGTCTGGTGGAGCTTGGGGGGAGCGCCTCTAATCTAGAGCATGGGGGGTTTGGGGGGGCTCCACATGCCCTGTCGGCCAGCAGGCACCTGGATGAGCAAGCTTGCAGGGCAGGGCAGGGCAGGGCAGGGGCTGGGCTCGGAGCACATTCCGAGTCAGCAGCCGAGAGCTGGGAGTGGGGTGTGCTCCACCATTTGGTGGTTAAGGACCCAGAAGGAAGACAGGAGGATGGGACAGAGAGCGAGGAAGGGGACCAAGAAAGTCAAGGGACCGTGGAGGAGGAGATCGTTAACAATGGCAGTTTAATAGAGGAGGCCGCCCTGACGGTAGGACTGAAGGGTGGGAAGGCTGCTCAGGACTCCAAGGGGCAGTGCTCCCACGGAGTGGGAAGCCAGGATCAGGGGGTTGGGCAGGGAGTAGGAGGTAGAGACAGGAAGTGGAGTCCGCTGTGTGGAGAAGGCTGGACGCTGAAGGGGGCAGCGAGCTGGGTGGGACCTGGGCTGGCTTAGTGACCCAGACAGTGGGACGCCTGGGTGGGATCTGGAGAGGGCCTGGACGTCCATCTGTAGCCCAAGTTCTTTAAGACCGGAACTTATTTCTTACAACAGTGACCTGTCTCCTGGGGCATGTGTCTTAGCAGGCTTTAGGTCTCAGGCCACAAGATGTCCAACCAGCAGTGATATGTATAATGGGCACATCTGACCCTCAGATAATAAGAATTCTGAAGAGCGCCGAGCCAGGCCCGGGGCAGCTTCTCCACCACGCCTTCAGTACTATTCCTGGGCTCTGCCCAGGTGGCAGAACCTATGCTCTACACTTTGTGTGTGTGTGTGGGGGGGGTACTGGGGATTGAACCTGAGGCATTCTATCTCCGAATTACACCCCCAGCCCTATTTCATTTTTATTTTGAAACAAGATCCCGCTAGGTTGATGAGAGTCTCACTACTTGCTGAGGCTGTCCTCGAACCTGTGATCCTCCTGTCTCAGCCTCCCAAGTACTGGGCTTACAGGTGTGCACTACCACTCCCGGCCAGAACTTACAGTTTCACGTGGAGACACTTGCTGCCATGCCCTTTTTTGGAAGCAGGCAATTAATGCTTCCCAGGAGCCCCTGCAGGCCCCCCTCATTGGCCAGAACAAAGCCACATGCTACCCAGAGACCAATCACTACCAAGGAAGAAGGGAGGCCCATTCCTGGCTTCCACCAATCAGGATCCACCCCAGGCCCTGGGGCGGGGCCTTGCCACCTGGGCAATTCTGCTGATGGCCAGACCCCCTCAAGTCTCCCAGTGCGTGGCTGTGTCCCCATCAGACAGGGAGCTGGCTTCCTGAGGCGGGAATTCTGCCTCCCCATGGATCAGAAATATCTGGAGCCAGGCGCTAATCTCAAAGGAGTGTCTGGGGCTGCGGTTTCTCCCGCAGGAGAGGCCACAGGATATTAACACCCACTCTGTGCTTATTTTCTTGTAATTTCAGCCAACCAGGGCTACTGTAGGAATCAGCTGTGCAAATGTGATAAAACCGCGGCCTACTGTTTTGCTAAAAACCTGAAATCCTACAGTCGAAAGTACCAGTTCTATCCCAACCTGCTGTGCCGTGGGAAGACACCCCGCTGCTGAGACGCTCCGGGTCCCTGGAAGCCTCAACACCCAAAGCTGTGACCTCTCCCCACCCCAACCATTACCCGAAATAAAACCCTCCCCTGGCCTCCTAAAAGCAAAGCAGGAGCCCTTTGCCCCCACCCAGAGCAAGAAGCCAGAGGCCCGGGGCAGGTGTGACGGGCCTCTTCCCCTTGCTCCCTCTGGCTGCTGGAGGTTCCCACCCCCTTCCCCTCCACGCCCAGCTTCCTGCTGGGCAGTAGCAGTACACTCTGGAGGTCTTTTTTGAATAAAGCAATTTATCAGCTAACTTGTGTATGTGTACTCACTCTTAGTGTGAGAACACACAGCACCAGACAAACTGGGACACAGTGAACAAGTTCCAAGTCAAGACTGTATGGTCCGACGCCCCTCCCACAGCCCTAAGCCTTGGATCTCTTAGGGAAATGGAGGCAACACTGGTTCTTTCTGCCTGGACAGTTTGCAGAATTAAAGGGGGAACCAAGAGTATAGCACTGGGTCCAACCTGTCTACAGCTGCTGTGCCGGTATTGGAAAATTGCTCTGATATTAATTTCTAATAAAATGTAAAAGACAGTCATTCAGGCAGGGAGAGGCGGTAGCTCTGTTACATTCCAAGAGCTCCTTCTCTCCTGCCCCTTTGTTCTAAATGATTAACCCATAGTAAGAATGTAAAGACAATTGAAGCCTCTAGCCTTAGAAGCTCGCAGAGACTTAAGAGCACCATAGAGGCAGTTAAGGCTTTAGCCCTAAGATCACAGTGCGCAGCCACACTGGCTGTAATCAGTGCCTCTGTTTCCCTCCTATGCTCTGTGACCCGGCCTCAGTATGAGAAAGGCAAACTCCATGCATTACATCAAAGTGCTCATAGTTGATAGACAACCAATACAGCCCAATACAATAGGGGTAAAACAAGGTAGATTAGTGACCTCTGCGCTTAGTAAGTGCACTTAGTAGACTAGAAGGCACCACCTGCCTAAGGAATAAGTTATGCCTAAGAAATAAGTTACAAGCTCATTTCCTTAGTAACGCTGATAAAACCATACCAGTGTGAGAACTGTATTTAAGGGGTCAGGGTCAGAGGGAGGGGAGAGTTCCACTTGCGGGCTCTACAGTGTGTCTTCCAGGTGTTAGAAACAACTTTTTACAGCGTCTAAAGAAATGGCACGTGTTCGAAAATTGCTTGGCAAGGCGATTTTACTTTTTTGCAAAAAAGGGTGCTCCCAGATATGAGAGAGAGCACGTTTCACAAAGAACCCAGTGGGTCTTATATCCCTAACTCAAGGCTCCTCCTGCGCTGAACTCCTATTGGTCGAAGTTCCAGCTTCACAGTCTTCCCGGTCAGCTACAGGGGAAGATGGGGGAGGGTCGACACCTGTAATCTCTTAAGAGATGTTAATTTGGGGAAGCAATGTAAGTCCCTACCAGGTTACAAAATGGCCGCCTAAGTGAAACTACCTCCTTTGACAGAAAAGATACAATTATATTCTCACACAGGTACACTGCTTTTTTTCCCCCTCTCTTCTCTTTTTCTATTTCCTACCAACTTTGTAATAAAAGTTTGTAAAAGCTGCAACCGAGCCGCCTGTTAGTTTTAATTCTTCTCTTCAGACAATCTGATCTGAACTGAAGGAAGAGCCCACAGCGCCGCTCCCACCGTAACACTGCCATTCCTGTTAGTGAAACCCAGACATCCTCTCCCTTCCCTGGGCAGAGCAGCTCCTACTGGCCGACTGGAGGATGTAAAAGTTGTACACATCAAAATGGAATCACTAGCTGTGGCCCACGCCTGTAATCCCAGGACTTGGGAGGCTGAGACAGGAGGATCACAGGTTCCAGGCCAGCCCTAGCAATCCAGTGAGATCCTGTTTCAAAATAAAACATATATTCGGGCATGGTGGTACATGCTTGTAATCCCAATACTTGGGAGGCTGAGGCAGGAGGATCACAGGTTCCTGGCCAGCCTCAGCTACTTAATGAGGCCCTCCGCAACTTAGTAAGACCCTATTTCAAAATAAAAAGAATAAAAAACAGGGCTGGGGGTGTAGCCCGGAGGTAGAATGCCCCGGGTTCAATCCCCAGTACTGCAAAAAAGTAAAAAATAAAGAATAAAAAATAGGGCTGGGGTTGTAGCTCAGAGGTAGAATGCCCCTGGGTTCAATCCCCAGTACTTCACAATAATAATAATAATTAATAATAATAAGTAAAATAGGGCTGGGGATGTAGCCTAGAGATAGAACTGGGTTCATTCCCCAGTAACACACACACACACACACACACACACACACACACACACATACACAGACACACAGACACAAATCACTTTTGTCAAGCCTAGTCAAAATAAATAAATAAAGCAAAAGGTTATGAACAGGGATCTCATGCATGCATGAACTATTCACAGAAGACTGCTACAGCCACAACCTTGCACAAAGGCCATCTGCCAAGTAAAAATAGAATCCTGGGCCAGGTACGCTTGTCAAAGCAAGACACTTTGCCCTAACCCTTAAGATTCCCTAACAGAGTTTACAGGATTTTCTTTGCCCCAGAGAAATGGATAAGAAACAAAATTCTAAAGATTCTAAAGCATGCAAAAATAAATAAATAAATAAATAAAAAGACTCTGTTTTGAGGACTCCATCCTGCAATATTGTGGTCCATTTTCATGTATGTTCTTTTTTTGTTTTAAACCAATGGAAAAGGTTAATTTTTTTTTGTTTTTGTTTTTGTTTTTGTTTTTGTTTGCGGTACCGGGGATTGAACCCAGGGGCGTTCTACCTCTGAACTACACCCCCGGCCCTATTTTTTATACTTTATTTTGAAACCGGGTCTCACGAAGTTGCGGAGGGCCTCACTAAGTAGAGAGAGAGAGACAGGGAGAGAGAGAGATAGAGCTGAGGCTGGCCGCGAACCTGGATCCTCTGGTCTCCGCCTCCCAAAGTACTGGGATTACAAGCGTGCGCCACCACGCCCGGCGCCAGGTTAATTTTTTTTTATTGGTGCATTGTAATTCTACATCATAATGAGGTTCAGAGTGATAGAAACTCACATGCACACAGCACGTGGTGAGCTTCCTTCCAGGTCCCACGCAGTTCCCTCCCCCCCCATACATAATATGAAAATTGGTATTGATGACTTCATATATAAGCATAGCATTATCTGAATTGTTTTCTTCATTGTCTCCCCTCTCGTCTCCCCACTTCCCTCCCCAAGTCCTCTTCCACTATTCTAGTAATATCTCCCTTTTTTTTTTTATCTGAAATCCCTTTTTCTTTCCCAAGTCCTCTCTAACTTCCACATAGGAGTAAAAAGATATGGCCCTTCAAGCCGGGCGTGGTGGCGCACGCTTGTAATCCCAGTACTTTGAGAGGCGGAGACCGGAGGATCCGGGTTCGCGGCCAGCCTCACCTCTCTCTCTCTCTCTCCTTGTCTCTCTCTCTCTCTCTCTCTCTCTCTACTTAATGAGGCCCTCCGCAACTTCGTGAG
>PVJS01041501.1:0-17933 GCA_004027185.1 Glis glis
AAAAAAAAAAAAAAAAAAAAGAGAGAGAGAGAGAGAGATGGGAGGTACATTCCCGGGATAGAGAAAAGCACAAAAACCATGGGCAGGAAAATGTAGAACAATAAATAGGTCAGTGAAAGAAGTTAGGGTCAAGGTGAAACTATAAAGAGGCTGAGGAAAGGTCGAACAGGTCTTTGAGCCTCAGACTAAAGGGCTTGAATTTCTATCTGGGCATGGTGGCATGCCTGTAATCTCAGTACTTGGAGGCTGAGACAGGAGGATCGCACGTTTGAGGTCAGCCTCAGCAATTTAACAAGACCCTCTGCAACTTATTGAAACGCTGTTTCAAAACAAAAAGCAAAATAGGACTGGGGGTATATCTTAGAGGTAGAATGCCCCTGGACTCAATGCCCAGTCTCTCTCTCTCTCTCTCTCTCACACACACACACACACACACACACACACACACACACACACACGTGCTAGGGCAGAGGCCAGCAAACTTTTTCCGTAAAGAGCCAAATAGTAAATATTTTAGACTTTGCCAAGTTAGACTTTATGTAAGTACTTATATGATAAGAGAGAAAACAAACTCCCACAAATTTTTATTGGTAAAATACTAAGTGTATTAATAATTGAGCAGAATGTTTTGGTAATAGACGTCTACCATATAAACTTATTTTTAGGAAATCACATTTTACTTAATTGGGGTTCAAAGTTAGTGTGTCCTATCAATAAATGCATTATAAATGTTCACATATAGAAACCATCTTAGCTTACAAGCTGTAAAAAATAGGCAGCTGGATTTGTCCCACCGGCTGTAGTTTGTAGACCTTTACACTAAGGAATCATTTCTTGTTTTTGAGAAGGGAAGATCATAATGTTGATTATATCAGGAAGAGACAGACTGGAAGCAGCATGGTAGTTCCCCCCAATTCTTATCCAAGGTTTCACTTTCCACAGCTTGAGTTACTTGTGGTCAATTATAGTCCAAAAATAAATTATTCATAAGTTGTAAATTAGTGCCATTCTGAGCAGTGTGGTAAAAGCTCACACCATCCTGCTGTATGCTGTCGAGGGCGTGAGTCCTCTCTTTGTCCAGTGTACTCACACTGTATATGTTACCTGCCTGTTAGTTACTTAGTAGTCATCTTGGTGATCAGATGCACTGCCGTGCTATTTGCTTGAACTTATGTTCAAGCAAACCTTATTTTACTTAATATGACCCCAAAAATGCAGGAGTAGCGATGCTGGCTGTTCAGATTTGCCAAGGAGAAGCCATAAAGTGCTTCCTTCCCATGAAAAGGTAAAAGTACAACATGATATCTTGAGAGAAAGAGATCATAGTCACATAACTTTGATTACAGTATATTGTTCTCATTGTTCCATTTTATTATTTTTGTTAATCTCTTCCTTTGCCTGATTTATAAATTAAACTTGTACATAGGCATGTATCTATAGGGAAAACACAGTATGTATAGAGTTCAGTACTAGCCTTGATCTCAGGCGCCCCTGGAGGTCGTGGAACGCATGCCCTGTGGGTAAGGGAGGACAGCACAGACGAGAGAGAAGGAGAATCCAAGTCAGATGCCATGAGTTTGGATGGTCATGTTCAGGAAAGCAGCTAAAGTGAAGCAGGTAAGAATCCTGAGTTAAGACAGAGTTGGGTAGAGCAACATCGCACGCAGATGGACACACTCCCATCGAAAGGAGGGCATCTGCTCCCTTTTCTCTTTCTCTCTCTGTCTCTCTCTCTCTCATCTTTCTTTGTGGTACTGGGGATTCTACCTCTGAGCTGCACCCCCAGCCCTATTTTTTATTCTTTATTTTTGAAACAGGGTCTTGCTAATTGCGAAGGGCCTCACTAAGTTAGCTGAGGCTGGCTGCGAATCCAGATCCTCCGGTCTCAGCCTCCCAAGTACTGGGATTACAAGCGTGCACCACCACGCCCGGCTCTATTTTTTATTTTGAAACAGGGTCTCACTAAATTGCTGAGAGCCTCACGAAGTTGCCGAGGCTGTCCTCGAACCTGCGATCCTCCTGTCTCAGCCTGGGATTACAGGCATGCGCCACCATGCCCGGCTATTTTGCTCCCTTTTCAATACTCCCTTGACGTATGCAGAGCTCTTTAGAGGCTCTACTTCCAGGTGCTATAGAGACTCTTTGAAAAGAGAAATAACTTTTCTCTGAAGGTAGTTTGGTAGCTACTATGAGTCATTATATCTTTGTGATCCATTCTGTTTGGTTTTATGATCTTTCCAGTGGGTCAAATTCTCAGCTGTTGCTGGGTGTGGTGGCACACACCTGTAATCCCAGTACCTGGGAGACTGAGACAAGAAGATCACAGGTTTGAGGACAGCCTCAGCAAGTAGTGAGACTCTCATCAACCTAGTGAGACCCTGTTTCAAAATAAAAAAATAAAATAGGGCTTGGGGTATAGCTTGGAGGTAGAATGCCTCTGGGTTCAATCCCCAGTACCAAAAAAATTCTCAGCTGTCTAAGAGATAGCCTAATAATAGCTTCCAGTGTCCCCTTAGGTAGACACTGTAGCAAGTGAAATGTCTACCCACAAAGTGGAAATCACATGCTGTTGAAGTTCTGCTTTTACCTGAACCTTGTTCATCTTAGAATCCTAAGTGAACACCTGAAGCTATGTTTCAAGGAACAAAGATTCCGGGCCATAGAAATGTGTTTACATGGAGATCAAAGTTCCTGCTTGGAGAGTCGATGTTAGGAAAGAGGGATGGTTCTGACTATGGCAGTGTTTGTCAGTTAAAAGGTTCTCCAGTCCAGTGGTGCATGCCTGTAATCCCAGTACTTTGGAGGTTGAGACAGGAGGATCGCAGGTTGATGGCCAGCCTCAGCAACTTAGTGAGGCTTTCCACAACTTAGTGAGACCCTGTTTCAAAATTAAAAAAAAAATAGGGCTGGGGGTATAGCTTAGAGGTAGAATGCCCCTGGGTTTAATCCCAGTAAACACACACACACACACACACACACACACACACACACACACACAAACACACACACTTCACCAGCCCAGTTCCTGCAAATTTATGATTAAGTCTTAGACTATAGGGGAGAGAATAAAAGAAAGTTAAAACTGAGGATACATTAAGAACCCCAGAAATTAGTGATTTCATCAGCAACAGGAGACTTGCTCTTGGCACCAAGTCAAGTATCTACTTTTTTGGGGGTTAGGGGGTAGGGATTGAACCCAGGGGCATTATACCTGTGAGCTACACTCCCAGCCCTATTTATTTATTTATTATTTATTTATTTATATTTGGTGGTATTAGGGATTGAACTCAGGGATGTTCTACCTCCGAGCTACACCCAAGCCCTATTTTATTTTTTATTTTGAAACAGGGTTTCTCTAAGTTGCCGAGAGTCTCCCTATGTTGCTGAGGCTGTCCGCAAACCTGCAGTCCTCCTGTCTCAGCCTCCCAAGTACTGGCATCACCAGGCCCGGCTAGGTATCTACTTTTGGAGTAGACGTTAGCAGCAGTGCATTTGCATCGACCTGAAAGTGGGAGCCTCCTTACATTTCCCCCCAGGATATCCCAGTCTTGGTCCTGGCTAGCAGTCAGTAGTGGTGGTGAATCTGATGACAACTAAATGTTAGAAGGAGAAAAAAAATGCTGAGTTCCATAGGAAAACATCATGTGTAATCTTTGAAAAACTCATGAAGAGATGGTCACCCCATGAGCACCACGCAGGATGAATGTTAGGGTGGCCTCAGAAATATGCTGTGTTGACTCAAATCCTCCATGGTACATGGCAGGCTATAAGTATAACAATGAATCAGGCGATCATATAAAACATTTTATTGTCTATGAAAACTAAGGTGTCACATGGATATGTGAGTTCCCTTTCCACATATCAAATAACATTAAATATATTATTTTTCTCCTAGAAAGCTACAGAGACATTGTAGCTATGCAGTTGCGCTATTTTCTGCTATTTGCTTTATAATGAAAAAAATAATCATATTTCTTAAGGAACAGGTGTATGTGCTATTAGTCAGGAGAGTAGCAAACAGTAGCCTGCTGCCATGGAAACAGCCTGGTGTCCTAGCAACGGGGCACATTCATTTGCCTGGCCTGCCTTGTGGAGTCTGTCAACACAGGTAAGGACTTCTCCACAGAGCTGGAGTGACAGTCTTTCTGCTGTAGAATAAAGCCACACCCACATGGGCAAATCTAGAAGTGGAAGAGGAAGCATATTATTCTGCCAAGCAGCCAGAGGTTAGGGAGTCAAAGGACAGCAACACAGAGCTAAATTTATTCACACCTGTGCATCATCCAGATATGCTACAAATAAGTCTTTTTCTGGATCAAAAATTCAGTGGCTAAGCTGTCATGGTGAGGCACGCCTGTAATCCTAGTACTGGGGAGGCTGAGACAGGAGGACAGCAGGTTCAAGGCCAGCCTCAGCAACTTAGCGGGGCCCTCCACAAGTTAGCAAGGCCCTGTTTCAAAATAAAAATATAACCTGGCGTGGTGGTGCACACTTGTAATCCCAGTACTTGGGAGGCTGAGACAGAAGGATCACAAGTTCACAGCCAGCCTCAGCTACTTAGTGAGGCCCTCCACAATTTAGTGAGACACTGTTTCTTTATTTTATTTTATTTTTTGTGGTACTGGGGATAGAACTCAGGGGGTTCTACCTCTGAGCTACACCCTCAGCCCTATTTTATTTTTTTTTTGAAGCAGGATCTTGCAAGGTTGACAAATGTCTCACTACTTGCTGAGACTGTCCTCAAACCTGTGATCCTCCTGTCTCAGCCTCCCAAGGACTGAGATTGCAAGTGTGCACCACCTCGCCCAGCTGAGACCCTGTTTCAAAATAAAAAATTTAAAAACAATAGGGCTCCGAGGCAGAATGCCCCTGGTTTCAATCCCCAGTACCCCCAAAAAATAAATAAAAATAAAAAATATAAAAATAGGGCTGTGGATATAGCTTGGAGATAGAACCCTGGGTTCAATCTCTAATATCATCAAAAAAAATTCAGTGCCTAATACCATGACCTCTGGCTCTGCTCTGCCTGCCTTCTTTGGACTAAGAAGTACAGTATTTCCCCAAACTCCACTTGACTTCTGCCCCTATATCATAAGCCACAAAGACTATGAGGAAGAGGGCAAGACATTTCCTGGTGGTAATTTGAAGACTGTGCTTTCCTTTTTCACAAATTCTAATTATAATCTTAAAGTCTGTGAGAATAATTGAGAAGATTGTGTGTGTGTGTGTGTGAGTGTGTGTGTGTGTGTGTGTGTGTGTGTGTGTGTATGTGTGTGTGTGGTGCTGGGAATCGAACCCAGAGCCTCTCACATACTAGGCAAGTGCTCTGCCTCTGAGCTATATCGCCAGCCCAAGAAGATTTTCCATCTGAAAAATGTTTAAAATATCTCATGAGACTCACAAGAAATTTCAAATTATTGGAATACAGTTTGGAAGAGCGAGCATCCTGCACTACGGTATAGCACACAGGGAAAATTTTCCTAGTTCCGGGCAGAGACTTAGTAGGATTTAAACCCTGCTTTTGTTTTTTAAAGTTCCTTTCTCTTTCTATGTCTCCCTTTCTATTTTTTCTGTATTTATTTAAAATATGCTAGCCGGGCGTGGTGGCGCACGCTTGTAATCCCAGTACTTTGGGAGGCAGAGACGGGAGGATCCGGGTTCGCGGCCAGCCTCAGCTCTCTCTCTCTCTCTCTCTCTCTCTCTCCCTGTCTCTCTCTCTCTCTCTCTCTGTACCTAGTGAGGCCCTCCGCAACTTCGTGAGACCCGGTTTCAAAATAAAAGTATAAAAAAATAGGGCGGGGGGCGTAGCGCGGAGGTAGAACGCCCCTGGGTTCAATTCCCGGTACCGCAAAAAAAAATAAAAATAAATAAATAAATAAATAAATAAAATATGCTAATAATTATTCTAAGCATAGCAAATCAATATTTTTCTTCTAGAATTCTAGAGATGCACAAAAATAGCAGGTACCGCCAGGCATGGTGGCGCACACCCTTAATCCCAGTACTTGGAAGATGGAAACAGGAGGATCACAGGTTCAAGACCAGCCTCAGCAAGTAGTGAGACTCTCATCAACCTAGTGATACCCTGTTTCAAAACAAAAAATAAAAAGGGGTGGGGATGTAGCTAGGAGGTAGAATGCCCCTGGGTTCAATCCCCAGTACAAAAAAAAAAAAAACCACCAGCATGTACTTGAAACACTAGCATGTACTGAGTTGAAAATATCAATTTTCAACTCAGGGTAACATGGTGAATATTAGATCAGATATGTCTTCAGAAATCTAGATGAATTGGGAATTTCAGTGTTACCATTTAGGGGGGTTGAAAGTCATGCATAACTTCCCAATGCATTCTCAACAAAATTTATTCTAAAAGAAATTTTTCCTAAAAGAGAAAGTTGGGCATGGTGGCACGTGTCTGTAATACCAGTACTTGAGAGATTGAGACAGGAGGATTGCAGGTTCAAGGCCAGCCTCGGCCACTTAGTGAGACCCAGTTTCAAAATAAAAACTCAAATAGGGGTAGGGGTGCAGCTCGGAGGTAGAACGCCCCTGGGTTCAATCTCTAATCACACACACACACACACACACACACACACACACACACACACACGATATTTTTCCTAAAAGAGAAGCTATCTTCAAAATAGAAAATGTATTTTTCTCCTGTTCTGTATATGTGTATGTCCCCCACATATACATAAATGGTATATAAATAATTTTAATGATTGAATTAAAAATTAAATTTAAAAAGTCAAATTTTAATCCTTTAGGGTGGTTTATCTGCTTTATTAGTTGATATCATAGCATAGTAAGTCCATAAACACATAAACAAAATGCTTAAAAATTTTTGTTTTGTTTTGTGGTACTGGGGGTGAAACCCAGGGGCCTTATACCTCCAAGCTATACCCCCAGCCCTATTTTATTTCTTATTTGGAAACAGGGTATCGCTAAGTTGCTGAGATCCTCACTATTGCTGAGGCTGTCCTCGAACCTGCGATCCTCCTGTCTCAGCCTCCCAAGTACTAGGATTACAGGCATGCGCCACCACACCTGACTGACAGGACACTTTTTTTTGCAATATGACCGACAAGGAAAATAATGATGCCTAATGATTTAATGATGCATGTTTTAGCAGAGTATAAGGAGAAACTAGGAAATAATCACAGAGACCATCAGTACAGGGGCAGGGAGTGTTGAGGAAGATGCAAAAGAAATATTTTGCTAAAAGTGAATATACAGAAAGTTATACATGGGTATATTGTTGATAGCTTGAATACCCAAATACATAGTATTTTAAGCAAAGCCTTTAATTAAATGTAAACAAACTCAGTAGTTGTATCAACTTCTATTTTTGTAACATATTTAAAGCAGATTACAAATCTCTTAGTAATGATGTAGCACATTCATTCTTGGAAAAAAAATGTTTCTCTTCAGTAGTTGGTTCGGAAAGACAATATATTTCTAGAAGTGATATTTATCACCCAAAAGGCATTATTTTACAGGCAAATCTTGTGAATTCTGATATACAGTATGAGTGTCAAAAATGCATTTAATTTTCCAAAGGACGGTTCTCTATGAGGTTAAACAGAAGGTTTAGCAAAAGTTTTAAAGTCCTGCTAAAGATTTCCTAAGAGTCCTCATCTCTCTTGCTTCCATTTTACTTCTGCTTCTCTGTGGTCACTACTACTGCACAGGAAGCAATTTTGCAAGCATTTTTATGGCTCTGAGCCACGCACGAGTCAATTAGATTGCCTATTTTTTAAATCTAAGAGTTTATAGAACAGGCCAGCCCCTTCTCTCTCACTGCATCGGGCTTGAATTCTGCCCTTTTGAGGAAGAATACATTAGACCAAAAGAAGGGGGAAAATGCATCTCAATGAGATCCGGGCAGGAAACATCAAACTCTTCTCTCCTCTTTTTAAAAATGCTATACAAACTCCTCTGGAGGTCTATTTGAAACACATGCTCAGATAACCGTAATTCTTTAGTAACAGGATCCAACAGGTCCATCCCCAGCCCCTTATTCTTCTAGATTTGTTTGTCGTAGGTTGACTTAGTTGTGTTGCTTATCAAAATTGCAAATAACTTCCCACAAGAAACTCCCTTTCTATGAATACAGGTCTCTACAGATAGAAGCCAAATTCAGTCATGTAACACAGCCTGTTCAGTGTCACTCTGAGCCAGTACGTAGCTAAGCTAAACATCATGGACTAATAAAAGGAGCTGAATGTAAAATACAAAAACAGGAGGTAGAACAAAAATATTTTTAATCGCCTCTGGGGGCAGCAGACTTGCCTTCCTTCCTCTTTTCTTCCTTCCTTGTGCCCTTTATTCCTGCGTGTTGATGAAGCTAATATTAGCATTAGTGTTCATTCCCCAAGCACAGGAGAGGAGAACTGGACTAGGGGTGTCCCGAAACAATTCCACCTGGAATTTCTGCTTCATGAGTTTGTATCATAAGAATTTACTTGGCCTACTTTGATAAGATAATTGGCTGTTTTATTCCACACGTATGATCTATATTAGGTCTTCAGAAATCGATGTTGGCCATTAGCTATATAGGGGCAAAGACTAGACCACTTTTTTTTTTTGGTACTGGGAATTAAACCCAGGGGCATTCTATCTCTGAGCTACCCCCCAGCTCTCTTTTTTTTTTTTATTTTTTGTTTTGAAACGGTTTCTCAGGGTCTTGCTGAGTTGCCGAGGCTGTCCTTGAATCTGCGATCCTCCTGTCTCAGCCTCCCAAGTACTGGGATTACAGGTGTGCGCATCATTGCAGCCCAAGAGTCTAGCAGAGTATGGCATAGAGTAGGTACTCATCGAGTATTGAGGAATTACATAGCTTGGTTTTGCTTTCTCTGAATATTTACAAATGCAAATGGTTAAAGAAAACAGTATATAGATAGCCATGCTAAAATTATTTGCCCTTACTCAAACACATCATGTTTTCTCTGTCTCTCTGTATTTCCACCCCTGTTTACTCAAGTAGAATTTTTTTTCTTTTCTTTTAATGTGGTACGGGAGATTGAACTCAGGGGCATTCTACCTCCTAGCTATACCCCCAGCCCTATTTTATTTTTTATTTTGAAACAGGGTCTCACTAAAATGCTGAGGGCCTCACTAAGTTGCTGAGGCTGACCTCAAATCTGCTATACTCCTGTCTCAGTCTCCCAAGTACTGGGATTACAGGCATGTGCCACCACGCCTGGCTTAGAATTCTTTTCTTTTCTTTTTTGGCACTGGGGGTTGAACCCAGGGGCAGTCTACCTCCAAGATACATCCCCAGCCCTATTTTATTTTTATTTTGAAACAGGGTCTTGCTAGGTTGATGAGAGTCTCACTATTTGCGGAAGCTGTCTTCGAACCTGCGATCCTCCCAAGTACTGGGATTACAAGTGTGCACCACCACGCCCAGCTAGAAGTTCTTTTAGCTTATCTTTTATCTACAGATTTCTATTTTATATTCCTACTTAGCCCTCAGATTTCAGATGGAGCAATAATACTCCTGTGCTGCTTCAGTGGACTCTTCCATTTTCTTATGTTTCTTCCTGTACACAGTGTACAGCGTCGTGTCCAGACTGCTCTATCTACACAATATCATGATTGCTTATTGGCCTAAAAGGATGCCCTTTTCCCGCGAACTCCTTAAAGGCAGGTGTGACTGACGGTTAATTTTATGTGTCAACTTGACAGGGCCATGGGATGCTTAAACAGCTGATTAAACATTCTTTTGGGGTATTTCTGAGCAGGTGCTATGGTTCTGATATGGTCTAATTGTGTCCCCCCAAATTTTCATGCTTAGATTTTAATAGTGAGTATTGAATAATGAATACTGATATTATTTCATTCAGAAACTGAAACATGAAATTTGTGCTTATGATATGAATAATTCATAAACTTAAAAGTATGTATTTGTGCTTTTATCTTTCACAAATGCCAATTCTTAGTCATTATGAATGTAATTCTGCCTCTTCCAATATATAAAATGGGTAAAACTCTTGTTTTTTTAGAGTGCAAAGAAGTGAAATAATAAAATAGCTGAAAACTTTCTATATTTCATATTTGCAAATGAAAGTTGATAAAAATGAATTCCAAATAAGCAAGATGACTTGAAGAACTTTTTCTTTTTTTAACTTTGGAGGGTATGCTTTCAGTAGCACTTCATACAGCTTCTGTCAATGGTCACGTTCATACAAATTCATGATGTTAAAAGAGGTGATGCTGAAGCACACTAAAATCTTTAAATTATTTGAATAATGTTTAAAAAGTCAGTATAATTGTGTTAAGTGATCTAAAATATAATTTATTTTTAAATTATTTTTATCAAGCCAGGCATGGTGGCGCACACCTGTAATCCCAGCACTTGGGAGGCTGAGACAGGAGGATCCGGTTTCGTGACTAGCCTCAGCTACTTAGTGAGGCCCTCCGCAACTTAATGAGACCCTGTTTCAAAATAAAGAATAAAATAGGGCTGGGGGGTGTAGCTCGGAGGTAGAATGCCCCAGGGTTCAATCCCCAGTACCACCAAAAAAATTTATTTTTTTATCAATCTCACATACTTCAAAAACACTTTATGCACACAGTTTAAAACTATGCTTTGCACAGAATAAAGAACTGATTACATAGTGGAGCTATATCTGCACTTGGCCTTAACTGTAACAGAAAGAAAAAATTACACACACACAAACACACACACACACACACACACACGATCCTGAGCAGTTGTGATGACTGGATGTGAATTCTGAGAATGTAAAGGCTGGTATTTAGGGGCAATATATTTTAGAAATAGCAGAGAAAATATTCTTAGCTTGACAATTTAGTATGCTCATGAAAATATTTTGTATACTTAGAGTTATCTTTTTTTTTTTTTTTGGTACCAGGGATTGGAGTCAAGGGCATTCTACCTCTGAGCTACACCCCTGGCCCTATTTTATTTTTTATTTTGAGACAGTGTCTCCCTAAGTTGCTGAGAGCCTCAAAGTTGCAGAGGTTAGCCTCAAATCTGGGATCCTTCTGTCTCAGCCTCCCAAGTACTGGGATTACAGGGATGCGCCACTACGCCTGGCTTAAAGTACTTTTGAATGCACATGGATTCGTTGGGAATAATGTGGATGGACTGAATCATCTTGTTGAAAATAGAAAGCAGAACTGTAAATATAAAGGACTTTCAAAAATAGTTTGCTAAAATGCCAGCTGCTTCTCTTCCTAAAGAAGAACTTGAAAGACATATAAACTAAAGTATCAATTTCTCTAATTAAAACTAAATTATTAAAATGGTAAGTCATATTGGGACATGTAAAAAGGAATATTAACAACTAACAATACTTAGAATTTTACAGCCTATTAAATTCTTAGTTATATTATTTGATTCTCACAAGAACCCCCTGAGGCAGGTGCTAGCATAATCCTCATGTTCCAGAAGAGAAATTTGAGACTCAGAATGGATACTTCCTATTTTTTCATCATTTAACCTTTCTGCCTAATCTCTCCAAAGATAGTGTTCTCTTTTTGAGCTGTGAGAGCTGTTTTCTAGTTTGTGGCTCTTTTTTCTTCTTCTTCTTCTTTCTTTCCTGAAAGGCTTAAGCCAGGGAAATAACAGCCACGAATAGGTAGCGAGGGGATACTATTTCCTCCACCAATTGCACAAGCTAGGCTGGTTGATGCTGCCTTGTTAGGACTAAAAACAACCTGACAAAATTCTCCACTATTCTGAGATCCCAAAATAGACATCAAGTGGATGTTGGCTCCCTCGGGAATCCGGTTGGCATTCGGAGAGTGGGAGAGCGTGCCCTCTGCGCTGGGGCTGCTCGGATGCTTGGAGCCACTGGTGTTTGCTGGGAGAACACTAGTTCTGAATAAGTATAAACAAGGCAGCAAGCCAGAGGCCCCCAAATGTAGAAAAGAACAACAGAGATTTCCATACAGGATTTGAACTTCGTTCAGTCTACTAGTTCTACTAACCACCATCAAATGCTTTCTGAAACTTTGCTCTTTTAATAATGTGAGATTGCCTTGTATTTAGAAGCTATGTACTTGAGTCACTACACAGTTCTCGATTTGTTCTAAGTCCAATACGTCTGTTTTTACAAACATGTAAACTAGTGAATTTTCTGACTGAGATCAAGATGTGCAATGGGAATGTGAGGTGAGGGACTTTTAGTTCATGGACCTGGAGAGCTTATATTGAAGAAGATTTGTAAAAAGGACCATTATGGATAAAGAGGGACATGAGATTATTATAAATGGGTATGACATCAAAAGATGTAAGAGTAAGACCCTCAGTAACTTAACAAGACCCTGTTTCAAAATAAAAAGAGCTGGGGTATAGCTTGGAGGTAGAATGCCCCTGGGTTCAATCCCCAGTATACCCCCCAAAAAGATGTAATAATTCTAAATGTGTATGTAACTAACAATAGGGCTTAAAATATATAAAACAAATAGGAATTAGGGGGAAAATAGACAAATCCACACCAATACATGAGACATCAACACGTCTTTCTCAGAAATCAATAGAACAATGGGGCATGATGGTGCACGCTTATAATCCAAGTACTTGAGAGACTGAGACAGGAAGATCACAGGTTCGTGGCCAGGCTCAGCTACTTAGTGAGGTCCTTCTCAACTTAGTGAGACCCTGTTTCAAAATAATAAAATAGGGTTGGGGGTATAGCTTGGAGGTAGAATGCCCCTGGATTCAATCCCCAGTTCCACAAAAAAAGAAAAAAAATCAATAGAACAATTTAATTTTTAAAAATTAGTAGGATGAGCCAGGTGTGATGGTATATGCCTGTAATCCCAGTACTTGAGAGGCTGAGACAGGAGAATCACAGGTTCAAGGCCAGCCTCAACAACTTAGCGAGGCCCTCAGCAACTTGGTGAGATTCTGTTTCAAAATAAAAAATAAAAAGGGTTGGGAGTGTAGCTTGGAGGTAGAACACAACTGGGTTCAATCCTCAGTGCCAAAAAAAAACCCCCGCTATCAACCAATTGGACCATATTATTTTTTAGAATATTCCACTCAACATCAGTAAAATATACAATCTTTTCAAGTGAACATGGGACATTTACCAAGATAGAACAATATGGACCAAAAAATAAATCTTAACAAGTTTAATAAGTCAGGTGGGACAGTAAATGCCTATAATCCCAACACTTGGGAGGCTGAGACAGGATTGCAGGTTCTGAGGCCAACCTCAACAACTTACCAAGACCCTTAGCAACTTAGCAAGTTATGGTTTTAAAATTTAAAAAAAAAGAAATAAGAAAAAGGGCTAGGGGTATAGCTTGAAGGTAGAATGCTTCTGGGTTTAAGTCCAGTTTCAAAATAATAATAATAATAATAATAATAATAATAATAACAAGCTTAAAGAATTAAAAGCATAAACAGAATAGTCAATTCCACAGAGACAGAAAGTAGATGAGAGGTTACAAGGAGCTGGAAGGAATGGAGAGTTATTGTTTAATGGATACAGTTTCTGTTTGGAAAGATTCAAAAAAGTTCTGGAAATGGATAGTAGTGTTGATGGTTATGCAATACTGGGAATGTGCCTAAAGTCACTGAATTGCACACTTAAAAATGGTTAAGACAATAAATTTTATATTGTGGATATCTTACCACAATAAAAAAATCATTCGAGGGGAAAAAAGAACCATGTGTGCAGTATATTATCTAACCAGAACAGGATTAAACAAGAAAACAATGGAAAGATATCAGGAAAATTCTCATGTACTTGGAAATTTAACAACATACTTCCAAATCAATCATATATGAAAGAGGTCATTTCAAGGAAATTTTATTTATTTATTTATTTATTTTGGGCGGTACTGGGGATTGAACCCAGGGGTATTCTACCTCTGAGCTATACCCCCAGCCCTTTTTTTATTCTTTATTTTGAAACCGGGTCTCACTGAGTTGTGGAGGGCCTCACTAAGTAGCTGAGGCTGGCCATGAACCTGTATCCTCTGGTCTCAGCCTCCCAGTTGTTTTTTTTTTTTTAATGTGCTCTTATTGGTGCATTGTAGTCTCACATCACAATGAATATCAATTTGATATTAACATACATGCACACAGCTCTTAGTGTCCCCCGCTGTCTCCCCCCCCCACATGGAGTACCGAGAATGTCGTTGGTATACTCTCATATGTATGTATTGTTTATGATAGTAATTCCATTGATACTCTTCTTTCTTGCCCTTCCCCTTCCCTTAGACCACTTCCCTGGCTCCACAAGAGTGTTCTCCACTATCATCCGGAGTCCCTTTTGTGTCCCCACTACTCCCTAGGTTGTACATATTAATAAAAATATACGACCCTTCTCTTTTTTTGTGTGTGTGGTACTGGGGATTGAACTCAGGGGCGTTCTACCTTTGAGCTACACCATCAGCCCTATTTTATTCTTTATTTTGAAACAGGGTCTCACTAAGTTGCGGAGGGCCTCACAAGTTGCTGAGGCTGGCTGCGAACCCTATCCTCCTGTCTCAGCCTCCCAAGTACTGGGATTACAAGCTTGCACGCCACCACGCCTGGTGACCCTTCTCTTTTTGTGATTGGCTAATCTCACTTAACATAATGTTCTCCAGATCCTTCCATTTTCTTGTAAATGATGCTATTTTGTTCTTCTTTATTGCTGAGTAGAATTCCATTGTGTGTATTTCCCATAATTTTGTAATCCATTCATCTGTTGATGGACACCTAGGTTGGTTCCATAATTTGGCCACTGTGAATTGTGCTGCTATGAACATGGGTATGCATATATTACTGTAGTTTTCTGGTTTCAATCCCTTTGGTATGATACCCAGTAGTGGTATAGCTGGATCATATGGTGGATCCATTCCCAGTTTTGGGAGGAATATCCACACTGATCTCCATAGTTATTCTTTATTTTGAAACAGGGCCTCACTAAGTTGCGGAGGGCCTCACTAAGTAGCCAAGGCTAGCCACGAACCTGGATCCTCCGGTCTCAGCCTCCCAAGTACTAGAATTACAAGCATGTGCCACCACGCTCGGCTAAGGAAAATTTAAAAATACTTTAATTGAATGGGAATGGAACACAGTATATCAAAATTTGTGGATTATAGCCAGTACTTAGAAGAAATTTACAGAACTGAATGTTTATATTAGAAAGGAACAAAAGTGTAAAATCAGTAACAAAAACTCTTAGCTTAAGAATCGAAAAATAGCTGGGCGCATGCTTGTAATCCCAGTACTTGGGAGGCTGAGACCAGAGGATCCGGGTTCACAGCCAGCCTCAGCTACTTAGTGAGGCCCTCTGCAACTTAGTGAGACCCTGTTTCAAAATAAAGAATAAAAAATAGGGCTGAGGGTGTGGCTTGGAGGTAGAATGTCCCTGGGTCCAATCCCCAGTACCGCCAAAAAAAAAAAGAAAGAATCAGAAAATAAGGATCAAATAAATGTAAAGCAAGTAGAAGAAAGGAAATAATAAAGATAAAACTGGAAACCAATGGAATTGAAACAAAAATAATAGAACAATGAAACCAAAAGCTGAAAAGATCAGTACAATTTATAAACTGTTAGCCAAACTGACCGAGAAAAAAGAGAGAAAGCTAGGCAAGGTGGTGTGTGCCTGTAACACGAGTACTTGGGAGGCTGAGATGGGCAGATCGCAGGTTTGAGGCCAGCACACAGTAACTTAGTGAGACCCTGTTTCACAATAAAAAATAAGCTGGGCGTGGTGGAGCATCTCTGTAATCCCAGTATTCGGGAGGCTGAGACAGGAGGATTGCAGATTCGAGGACAGCCTCAGCACTTAGTGAGGCTCTCAGCAACTTAGTGAGACCCAGTTTCCAAATAAAAAATAGAATAGGACTGGGGGGTGTAGCTCAGAGGTAGAATGTCCCTGGGTTTAATCCCCAGCACCACACACAATAAATAAATAAATTAAGTAAGTAAGTAATAAAGGTTGGAGGTGTAGCTCTGTGATAGAACACCCCTGGGTTCAATCCCCACTACCGCATGGAAGGAAGGAAGGAAGGAAGGAAGGAAGGAAGGAAGGGGAAAATAAATTACCATATTAGGAAGAGAAGAAAGCCGGGCATGGTGGCGCACGCTTGTAATCCCAGTACTTTGGGAGGTGGAGACTGGAGGATCCGGGTTCGCGGCCAGCCTCAGCTCTCTCTCTTCCTGTCTTTCTCTCTCTCTCTCTCTCTCTCTCTCTCTCTCTCTCTCTACTTAGTGAGGCCTTCCGCAACTTCGTGAGACCCGGTTTCAAAATAAAGTATAAAAAATAGGGCCGGGGGTGTGGCGTGGAGGTAGAACGCCCCTGCGTTCAATCCCCGGTACCGCAAAAAAAAAAAAAAAAAGGAATAGAAGAGGGGCCATCACTAGAGACTCTATAAACTATACAAGGATAATAGGGAAATATGATGAAAAATTTATTTCCAGAAATGTAGTGAGTTAGATGAAACAGACCAATTTGTTTAAAAACACAAACTCACAAAGCTCCCTCAAGAAGAAATGGATAACCTAAAGGCCCCTGTATCTGTGAATGAAAGTGAATTTATGATCTAACAACTCCAATAAAGAAAATTCCAGGTTCCACTAGTGAGTTATAACATTTTATATTATGACAATTCTGCACAAACAATACTAGAAAATGATAGAGGAAAGAAGTCCTCCCAACTCACTGAGGCTAGCTTACTGTGATAATAAAACAAATGAAAGAACATGAAAAAAGAAAGAGAACATAGTCACGAGAACCTCGAAAAACATTAGGAAATTGAAAGCAGCAACTTATAAAAATGTTAATGTTTCATGACAAGTTGGGGGTTTATCCAAGGAATGGAATGTTAGTTTAACATTTAAAAATGAATGTAATTTACCATATCAACAGAATAAAAAAGGAAAACCATATGACTATCTCAATAGAAGCAAAAAAAAAATTCATACTTGAATTTCTAAAAGGTTTATCAGCTGGGCATGGTGGCCTGTAATCCCAGTACTTGGGAGGCTGAGACAGGAGGATCACAGGTTCAAGATCAGCCTCAGCAACTTAAGTGAGACCCTGTTTCAAAATAAAAATATAAAATAGGGCTGGGGGTATGATTCTGAGTTCAATCCCCAGTACCAAAAAAATAAAAATAAAAAGTTTATGAAACCAAGAATAGAAAGAAACTTCCCCTTTTAATAGAGGGCACATGTGGCTAACATAGTGGTGAAAGACTGAATACTTTTTCTAAGATCAGGAAGGATTTTCACTCTCATTGCTTCTATTTCACACGCATCGGAGGGCCAACCCAGTGCAATAAAACAAGAAAAAGAAATAAAATAAATGCAGATGAAAAATAAACAGCCCTGGCATGATTCCATCCTGCTGGGCTATTCTCCAGAGCAGCAGTCATTATCTCCACCTGCCTTCTCTCCCACCCAAGTGTATACCACTGTCCCAAGGAAGATCCGATGAGCCAGGACATGGGCCCCTGAGGCCCTAGAACTATCTTTTTGGTTGTGAACTAAAGGCTGATAAAGATTATTACTTAGCTGGGCATGGTGGCACAGGCTTGTAATCCCAGCACTTGGGAGGCTGAGACCAGAGGATCCGGGTTCGCGTCCAGCCTCAGCTACTTAGTGAGGCCTCTGCAACTTAGTGAGACCCTGTTTCAAAATAAAGTACAAAAAATAGGGCTGGGGGGTGTAGCTCAGAGGTAGAATGCCTCTAGGTTCAATCCCCAGTACCGCAAAAAAAAAAAAGATTATTACTTAAAGGTGGTCGATGAAAACAAGTATCAGTTATCTTTAAGAACAGTTAGGCCGGGCATGGTGGCGCACTCTTGTAATCCCAGTACTTTGGGAGGCGGAGACCGGAGGACCCAGGTTCGCAGCCAGCCTCAGCTCTCTCTCTCTCTCCTTGTTTCTCTCTCTCTCTCTCTCTCTCTACCTAGTGAGGCCCTCCGCAACTTTGTGAGACCCGGTTTCA